>ML103346.1:0-144229 GCA_003697995.1 Taxidea taxus jeffersonii
GGGGGGGCGGCGCACAGCCACGAGGGGAGGACAGGGCAGGCGGGC
Source organism: Taxidea taxus jeffersonii (assembly GCA_003697995.1). Taxonomy (NCBI): domain Eukaryota; kingdom Metazoa; phylum Chordata; class Mammalia; order Carnivora; family Mustelidae; genus Taxidea; species Taxidea taxus. The sequence continues at coordinate 46 of ML103346.1, forward strand.
ATGGAGGCCTGTGGCCCGGCCCTGTCACCACGTCACTGACCGACTCCTGCTGTCACGAGACGAAACGCAGGAATCGGAGGTGGTGGCGGAGGCTCCGTGACCGCCGCCCGGTGCACTGTTCCTGGGGCGTAGTGCTGGACTCTGAGCTTGGTCCTTCCTCCCCAAGGGATCCTGACCCCTTTCTACGGGGCCCCCGCCCTGTCTTCTCAGCGTGTTCAGGGATGTGGTGTTTTGGTCCTTGTCTCAGTGACAGCGTACAAGTCGCCGCTTAGTGCGGGAAGATGGAGTTTAAGTCCTGCTGCGCTGCTCACCTTAAAAACGGCCGTGGCGCACTCATGCTCTTGGGAAACCCCTTTCTCCATTATTTAGGGGCAGGGTGGTTCTAAGAGGCTTGGCGGCTTGAGGAGACTGCTCCGTGTGCCTGCCCCCTGGCCCTGCATTTGGGAGCGGGACAGGATCCGCGTAGACTTGCAGGTCGTCCTCCTGCCCCGCATCCTGTGGCGCTGTCCCTGGGCAGGTTCCAGGCAGACCGAGATGCATCTCAGGGGAAACGGGGCGGGTCATTCCTTGGGATGGTGGCCAAGCCTGGGGAGCGGCCCGGGAGCCCCTCAGCCCCCTCACTCTGGGGGCCACCCGGCCACTTGCTTCCTCCTTCACTGTGCAGCAGAGCGCAGAGGCACTTTCCTGAGCAACTTTGGTGCAAAAGCATGCTCACCATTCATGAGCCCTGAAAAGCGCTGATTCTTAAAGAGGAGGGGACAGAAGCGCACGGGTGGGCCCCTCAGCGAGAGAGCCCTCCCGCAATCCTTTCCCTGGAGCAGCTTTGCTGCGCAGGCCCCCTTGGGGGGCAGGGTGGCTGTGAGGCCCCAGGGAGTGAGGGGACCAGCCAGAGCTGCTCCCTCGAGTGGAGGGCAGGCTCCAAGATGCCCTTCTGTGTTCTCGCAGGGTTCATGCTCATTGGGAGTGACGTGAAGCTGAATAGTCCCTCGTCGCTCATCGGCCAGGCCCTCACAGAGATCCTCCAGCATCCGGAGCGTGCCCGCGACGCCCTGCGAGTGTTGCTGCACCTGGTAAGCCTGTCCCCCAGGCTCCCCACGGGGCCCTCTGCCCTCAAGAGCAGAGAGCCAGCTGCAGGTGCACGATGAGGGGAGGCTGCGGCCTGTCCATATCCCCAGGGGACACGAGCAGGCAGAAGGGACCCACAGGTGGAGCCAGCCAGTTGAGCGGTGGGCACATGTGTCACGGGGATGGCTGCAGCCTCCTTGCCAAGGTCCTGGGGCCCACACTGCCGCTGTTCCTGGGCCATGAAGCTTTGGGCAAGTCTCCTGGCTCTCTGAACTTCAGTTTCCTCCTCTGGAAGCAAGGGTAAAACTTCTCATTTTTCCAGGCTATCGTGAGACTTAGAAAAGAGGCAAGTAGCTGGCACATGGGAGGGTTCTAGAGGCTGGGAAAGGATATTTTAAAGGCAGATGGCCCTGGCCTTCCCCTAAATTTGGGTTGGAGGAAGAGTCCGAAGCTAACCCAGTATGTGGCCAGTCCCAAGCTTGGTGGGGCTGGGGACGAGGGTACACATGTCCAGAAGTTACTAATCCAGCCAAGCGGCAGCGACAGAAAACGTGTTCCGCCCTACTACTTTGATAACCGGAAGGCAGCCTCTGACACTTGAGGTTGTTAGCCTCCGTGGGGTTCTGCAAGACGGAACAGCCCAGCCCCAGCTCCGGGTCTGTGTGGTGTGGCTGGACAGCCCATGCCGCATCCACACTCCTTCCAGAGCCGAGGCAGACCGCCGCCGCCTGGAGGGACAGAGGGGCGCACGCCGTGGCTGTGTCAGAGCTCAAGAGGAAGGACATGGGGAAGAGTTCCCCGCAGGCCCTGGAGAGTGGGCTGGAGGCTCCTGCTGGGCAGTTCAGTTTGGGGGCTGGGTTCCAGGGGGCGCGTCCCTGCAGCGGGGCCAACTTCCTGCTCCCTGGGCCTGGGGCTCCGTGCACTCCAGGTGGTAGGTCTGTCTTCTCCATCTCTTAGGCTAGGGGTCTGCCTGAAATCGGCATGTGACTGGGTAGGAATGATGTCACCTGAGAAGCCTGGGCAGCTCTCAGGCCACACCTGAGGTGGCCCCCACCACGTGCTCCAGGGTAGCTGTGCTCACGCGCTTTGAGAATCTGCGGAGACGCCCATAACTGATTTTAACCTGTGTCTGGACACTGCATAGAGCAATTCAGCTGCGCAATATTAGGACCTGTTCTGATCCCTGTCACCCCAGAGTTCCCTCCCTGGCTGCAGCTCCCAGGCTGCTTTTCTTAGAAAAGAGCAGGCCGCGGGGCAAGAGCCAGGCCTCTCGGGCCCCTCAGGCACATTTAAAGGTTGTCGCTTCTTTCTTGGCCTCATTTCTTGGGGCAAGTACAGGGGCCGTGGGCTTTACCAGCCCTTACCTCCTTCTGACTAACCCTGGGACCCCTTGACCCTGGGCAGTGTGTCTCCGAGGAGCTTCAGCCCCGATGGCAAGCCCCCTGGCTGGCTGTCCTGCCCACGACCCCTCGTTTTTTCCTGCCGAGAGGTCAGCCCCCTGCATCCCAGGGTTGTACTGTAAGAAAAGCCTCAGGTGACACCTCGGAAGACTCTTCTGCCTCTCTAGTGATGAGAGATGTCCCCCAGGGCGCGCAGCTCACAGGTCAACCTGAGATTTCTCCTAGAGAGAGGAATGGTGGGGAAGGCCCGAGGCCAGCAGAAGTGCTGGGGAATGCTCGCTGGGGAGAGCTGACTTATTCGGCCCCCAGGTGCCAGGCATGGGTTTAGGCCCTGACAGGCGGGAGGGGTACCTGAGACGGAGGGGGAGGCCTGGGTTCCAGAGGCCACCGCTGCGGGACGGAGGGTGCGTCAGAGGCCCGGGGAAGAAGGGCATGGCCAGCCACAGCCCTGGGACGGGTACTGCTCCGTGTGCGGGAGGGCTGCGGGCTGTGAAGGGCTTCTGGAGGGCCTGAAGCTTATCCTAGTGATGGGGAGCCATCCCATGGTTTGGGGCAGGCCCTGGCCTGAGAGTGGGTTTTAGAGTCTGAGGAGGAGAGCGGGAGGAGTGGGCCAGGAAAGGGACAGAGCTCCTCTGAGTCTCCCAGCGTTCGCCCCTCCCTCGCGAGCTGGGCTGTTGCTACCCGGCCATGGTTCTGAGGCCGGGGCGCCCAGGTGGCAGGAGGCAGCCCCGGCTTCACACCCGAGGCTTTGCATGTCCACAGAACCGCTGGGAGAGACTCCGGTGACCAGAGTGGCGCAACACTGTCCCTTCCACTGCAGGTGGAGAAGTCCCTACAGCGCATTCAGAACGGGCAGCGCAATGCCATGTACACGTCCCAGCAGAGCGTGGAGAACAAAGTGGGTGGCATCCCCGGCTGGCAGGCCCTGCTCACTGCCGTGGGCTTTCGGCTGGACCCCCCGGCCAGTGGCCTGCCGGCGGCCGTCTTCTTCCCGACCTCCGACCCCGGCGACCGGCTCCAGCAGTGCAGCAGCACCATCCAGTCCCTGCTGGGTGAGCCCGGGCGGGGCCGGGCCACCATGTGGGCATGGGGGTTGGTGGCCCGGAGGCGGGATCTCACAGCGGGGAAGGAGCAAGGAGTCGCAGACCCAGAGCTCTCCTGACCTGGAGGCGATCCGGGAAGCAGGGTGCGGGCCCCACTCTGCCTCCTCCCGGGCTGGCACAGGCGCACGCTGGGCACACAGCAGCTGCCTTGGTGTTTCATCGGCAGCACTGGGTGTGCCAGAGCCGTGGGGCCAAACCCGGGCTCAGGCAGGCTGCGGGTGCTGCCGGCTGCTTTCTGGACCTCACTCTGAGCAGGGGTCCTGGGATGTGACCACACATCTCGAGGACGGGCCTTTCTCTGGGCCTTGTCTCCATTCTCAAGTTAGAGACTCACACGCCTGGCTGTCCCCAGCTTCTGGAAATGCCCCCCATGTGGTGTGTCTCAGGCTCTTCACCTGGGGAGGCAGCAGGGCTGCGGGTGCGGGGGCCCCTTTGAGTGACATCGCCTTCTTCTTGGTTTAGGTCTGCCCAACCCTGCCCTCCAAGCCCTCTGCAAGCTCATCACTGCCTCGGAGACGGGCGAGCAGCTCATCAGCCGGGTGAGTTGGGCCAGGGCGGCTGAGCCCAGGTCTGGGCGCCGGGCTGAGCTGGAGAGACAGGGTGAGCTGGGCCTACACAGGAATCTGCAAGTGCCACGGTCTGGTTGCCTTTTTCAACCCCTGTGACTAGATGGGAAAGACGAGGACTGGGGGCGAAAGAGCCCCCCAGGCACACACACATTCAGGGGACACTGGGCTCAGGGCACTGGGTTCGGAGAGCAGTAGGGCCTCCTGAGGCCCCTGTCACCTGCAGTGTCAGGGCATTTCCCGAACTCTCCATTCAGCGGCTGCCTGCACCTCGTCGTCCCCCGGTCCCCCGCCTACTTTTTCCGCTGATTGACAAGTGTCACAGCTACACTCCCTCAGCCAGCAGGTGTGGGGCCAACCTACCCGGTCCCCTGCAGGGTCCCTGATGCTTCTGCCGAGATCAGGGGATGAACCCCACCTGAAACTGACTAGCCCCTGATGGAGGCACAGCAGTGGACACAAGGTCAACTCTAATGCAAGCTACCGCTCAGCAGTTCTACACCCCGGCTTGCTTTCAGGGGAACGGAAGTCTTATTCAGGAATCGGAGGATTCGAACTCTCAGCCCCACGTAGGCTCTTCCCAGCTTGGCCTCAGAGTTCCCAATCTTCCTACCAGCCAGTGAGGGTCTGAAACAAGGGGAAGGAGGGATACAGTGAACCCCAGGGTGACTGCTGTGTGGGGGAGGGTTTCTGGCTGGAACAGCAGCCCTGAAGGTCACGGAGCAATTCTCTCTGGTCATTGCCTAGTGTAAGAACTTGAAAAAAATGACATACCTCATTATTATTGATCAGATTTTATTGTAAGTGGAAATATTTCTGTGCAGAAACAAAGCTGCTCTGTCTGGTAGATTAGCCTCTGAAAATCCTAGTGGTGCCTGGAGCCTCCCACCTACCCAGGGTGGTTTCCAGCCTGGATTTGGAGCGCAGCCCAATGACATGCCCCTTCTTGAGTTCCTGCTCATTTGGCAATGAGCATGTTACGTCTCCTTGTTGAAGAGAATCAGGAAGGCACTTCTAGAACATGGCATATCAAGACATCCTGAGCCCACGAGGGCTGGAAGCCTGTGCTCTAGCAACAGAGGACGTTAGAGTTACATTTGCAGGGCAGGGCTGAGTCCAAAAAGCCAGCTGCTTAACTTCTTGCGTTTGGTGGCATCATGGGGGCTTTCTGCCGACTCTCCTAGCGGGTCACGGGCAGATGTCCGGCTGCCCCCAGGGGCCAGCCCATGGTGGGCTATTTCTCAAGTCACTCTGGAACCATGGCCCTTGGCGTCTAGAGTGGCCTCTCCATGCCCTCTGTGTCCCCTCCCCACTCGAGCCCTGCCTGCCCCGCTCCTCTCCTGGCAAGGAAGGGAGGGCCTGGCTGCCCCTGCCCGCGTCTGGCCTGGTGTGGCTGTTTGTTCTCCTGTGTGTCCCTGCTGACTCTCGCTCCTCTCCCCTCCCGGTCGGAGCCGCCGCGGACCTGCTGTGGCGCTTCCTAAAGCAGTGATCAGCTGGTGTGGCGTAACAACCTGTGCTTGAGTCTAAACTCTCTTCTCTCTCTCTCTCTCTCTCTCTCTTTCTTTTCTTATAATCTGCTGGCCGAAGGCTGTTAAAAATATGGTGGGAATGGTGAGTACGACTTTAAGTAGCAACTGTTGTCAGGTGAGCCCCTCAACCCGCCCAGCCCCTGCGTCCCCTGCACCTGCTCTGAGCCTGGGTGTATGTGCTGCCGCTCAGAGCCGCGTGCGCGCGCCCCACGCGCTCCGGGCCGCGGTGACCCCTTCCTCTGCTCTGGCTCCCCCTTTCCTGCTGCACCCTTCTCGTGTTCTCGATTGGACCTCTCACATTCCACCAGAACAGCAGGGGCAGAAGTGACTTTGAGCGAGTGACACTGTGAAGCCACCACATAGGGCCCCTGAGTAGACCCCGGGGGACCCGGAGCACCCCAGGCCCTCGAAGGGGGTGTGCGGGCTCCTCCCTGAGCGCTATGGCTCTGGGACAGGACGCTGGGCTCTTCTTTGCCATTTAACTCAAGAGCATCAGGGGGGCTTAAATAGAAAGAGATGGAGACGACCGGTCCTACACCCCACCTCTCTCTGGTCCCTGAGCCCTGCCGCCAGGGTGTGCCAGGGAAGAGGCAAGGCCACCCTGCCCTGACATCCTCCCCTCCCCCCAGCCTCCAGAGAGGAGTCAGGACAGCAGGCCTGAGGCACCGTTTAACAGGAATTTGCAGTGCGATGCGCATTAAGGTCACCAGGGAGGACGGTAGCAGGTGACATAGGAGTAACACGGGGACACATCCTAGGCGGGCCGGAGGGAAGGCGGCGCCGGGAAGGCGGCGCGCTCACGCTCTTCTCCTCGCTCAGCTCCACCAGGTGCTGGTTCAGCTGCAGGCCGGCGAGAAGGAGCAGGACTTCGCCTCGGCCCCCATCCAGGTCTCCATCAGCGTGCAGCTGTGGCGCCTCCCCGGCTGCCACGAGTTCCTGGCGGCTCTAGGTAGGCCAGAGCGTCCTTCCCTGCCTCCTGCAATTCCCTCGCCTAGTTTCTGTTGTGAAGCTGGCAGAGTCTCGGGGCCTCGGTGTTTTCTTACATGTCACCCCACAGACGGCGGCCTCGGCGATCCCAGCCCTTGAGCACACTCGGCAAACGGCTCTCCTGCCTGGTCCCAGCGCCCAACGTTTTGGTTTCACCGCTCTCATTTCTAGTCCTCGCCTTGATAGAAAGCTGCTAGATGTCAGCATTGTTGGGAGTCAAGCCATAATTAAAAGCTAAGGAAAACAGTCATAAAATAACAGTTTCAAGGTCGGTCTCTATCGTGCCATTGAAACCAGGTCTGATTTGATGCCAGGGACCTAGAGCCACGGGCACTAGGATCCGTGTTCATCTGGGACGCTTACTTTTCCTTTTTGGACAATGTAACATGGCTGAGGCAGCTCCTGCCAAAACTGCTTTAATAGGTGCATTTTTTGATAAAATACCACACAAGAGGCTGTGAGCTGCTCTCCTGTCCCACTTAAGTGCTGGTGCGATTCCCGGGGGAGCTGACTTCAATTGTCTTTGATGGGGGAACCCCCAGCCCCCACAGGCACTCTGAATCCCTCTAAGTAGATGTTCTCCCACTCTTTGGGAATCTGTGTTATGTGCTGCTTTCTTTGGGCTTAACGCACTCTTCTTGCCATACAATTGGTACATTTATATCTAGATAAAGGCGGTCAGTAGCAACTGGACCAAGAGTGAGAAAGGCCAGGTCCACACCCCGGAGGGATCTCATCCCTTCCAGGGCGGGCTGTAGGCCTGGCATTGGGACAGTGACACAGAGCACAGGTGAGAGTAGACGGAGCCGAGGGCTTTTTTATTAAAGGAAAATTTGTCTTCCCTGGGCAGGGCCCACACCTCCCCTTGGTGTGGGTGTGACAGAGGCAGGCCCCTTTGCCTGCGAACTGGGTATTTCCAGGTGTGTTATTGGCTCTTCCTGGTGCTGAGACAGTGGGTTATTTTCATCGATGGCCTCTACTTCTCTGTATTTTCTAAACCACTGATACTCAAGGGGTGAGTCAGTGTGCACATAGTTATCCTTGAATCCCGTGGCCTGAGACCAGGGGAGGAAAAGTCTCTGCAGGCCCAGCATTCGGAGAAGCAGCTCCATCACTCCTGAGCGCTCTGAGGCTCCTTTTTCCAGGCCCCAGTCGGCACCAGCGCAACCCGGCCCAGGGCTGGCGGTTAGTACCTCCATGCTGCTGGAGCAGTAACGAAGTCCGTCATCCTGGTAAAAGGAGAGATCTCTAACTAAAACCTTTATATTAATTAGTTATTTGTATTTAAATGCTGAGTTCTCTGAGTTCTCTGAGACCTTCCTGTTGCTTTCAGGGAGTGATTCTGTTTGAGTTCAGAGGGGAAGATATCCCACAGCAACCAGAAGGCTGAGGTAGCTCATCGAGTGAACCGAATTCCCAGAGGCATGACAGTGTCAGGCTGATCTCAGAATCCCGGCCTAAGAATAAAAAGGGACCCATTTCTCCGTTGGTGACTACTGTGTCAGGAGCCGCACGGCATGCAGAACACGGCGGCCTTGTGCGTCACAGGCCCGGTCACCGGGAGCGCACATCACGGGAGGGACGGGGCCCTGTCTCCCTGCAGTCAGCACCAAGCGCTTCCACTATTCCGGCCGAGCTCAGTGACCCGCCCAGTGGGCTGAGCCACACGTGCCGGGCTGAGGGCTCCCCCGGCCATAAATCCGTCTGGGACAGAGCCCTTGGCCCTGGCTTCTGGGCTCAGCTTCTTCCGCCTGTGCTCTTCCCAGGGAGATGGGGGCTGGGTGCTCGGCGGGGTCTCACCGGAGGCTCCTGCCCGCTGCTGTGCCCACCCCAGTCTCAGGAGAACTGTTAGTGTCGGGGCGGCCCCGGGGCTTTAGCAGAACTCGTCGCGGTCCCTGCAGGGTCGCTCAGCCCAGAGGGCGGATTCTCCCTTGTCAGAGCCGGCTGGTTTCAAAGCCCTCGATGGCCAACGCACATGTCTGCGTCCTTGAGAAGCTCCCACCTTCCCAGGCAGCACCTTTATGTATTGGGCCCTGTGCTGAGTGGAGTGGCCCGTTTCTGTCCTCCTTAAAGTCTTCTTTCAATGGACTGTTCTGGGAAAGGACCGAGAGAGCGGCTCATACTCCCCAGCCTTACGACCTGGGGATCTGGGGAACTGGGACCAGCGCTGCGGCGAACAGAGCTCAGGGCTGGAGAGCAGAGCAGCGGGTGCTCCGGGAAGGGGCAGGAGGGAGCCGGGCCCCGCGGGTATCCGGGTGAGAGTGTGCGTGGCTCCCAGGCCTGGGGCAGCCTAGGCCAGGTGCTGGCTGAGGGGCCTGCGGGGATTCTGGGGACACGGGGCAGGCCACCCTGTGGCTCTCCTCCTCTCCGGACATGGACGTGGAGATTCATGGTCTTTGTTCCTCTAGGGTTCGACCTCTGTGAAGTGGGCCAGGAGGAAGTCATCCTGAAAACCGGGAAACAAGCCAATCGGCGAACCATGCACTTTGCGCTGCAGTCTCTGCTCGCGCTCTTCGGTAAGCGGCCTCCCCGCGCCCCGCCACGCGCCCCGGGGACCAGCCTGGCTGCGTTTGGGAAAGGGGGAGAAAAGCGGAGACGTCCTTTGTGTGGATGTGGTCAGGACAGGGAAGAGCAGTGAGCAAAGCCCGGCTCTCATGAGCTTAGCCAACACATGCCGTAGCACGGGGAGCTGCCGAGGCGTCGAAGGCGCACAGAGGGAGGAGTGGCATCCGGGTGGGAACGAGGGCAGAGCGGTGCCCCGGGGCTTGGGCCACAGGCAGCTGGCAGGACGCCGGAGGCACGGCCACCTCCTTGCGCTTCTTGGAGGGCAGAGCCGGCGGCCACGTGGGACAGACCCGTGGCCGCGGCTGGAAGGCAGAACTAAAGGCTGGGCCCAAGGATGTCAGACAGCACAAAGCTGGGGGGAGGAGTCAAAGGCGATACCTTGTTTTTCGCAACAAAGGCCAGAATGGGACTGCCTTTTGCTGAGACCTTGAAAGTGGCAGGAGGAGGGGGGTTTGAGTTCCATCTTGAACATGTTCCAGTTTGAAATCTCCATCAGACAAGCTGCCCTGACAGCTGGGTACGTGAGGCCCAAGTTCAGGGAGAGGCCAGCGCGGAGACAGAAGGGCCTGCAGGCCCCGCGGGGGAGGGCGGCGTGGGGTTTGCGGCGGGCCTCGCAGGTCACAGGGCTGGGGGGCCCGGGCAGGAGCAGTCAGAGGGGGCAGTGGGGACCGACTGCACAATCGAGCAGTGAACCCTGGGTTTGGCAGCCCTGACGCCCCTGGCGACCTTTACGAGAACTGGGGAGGATGCAGATGAGAGGAGCAGTTGAGAGAAGGTGGTGGGAGGAAAGGCCCTGCGGCCAGTGGCTGTAAATGCCCCTGAGGAGCTGCTGAAGCACGGAGGGTGGAGGCTGTGGGTTTAGGACGGGGGACCCGAGGCCCAGGCCGATGTGGGGTCCCGTGAGAAGGGAGCACGGTGGAGGCGGCACGGAAAGGGGCTGGGGCCGGCTGGGCCTGGCGCTCCCCGACTGTTCTTGGCTTGGAGTCACGTTTACTCTCTGCAACGGGACCGTGTGCTTCGGGAGCACGAGGTAAATTGAGCTCGTGCGAGAGCAGCACCCGCGCGGCTCCCTGCCAGCTTCTCTGCATGTGAGGATGCTCGGATTTTGAAAAAGTAAAGCACAGGGAGTTCTAACTGCCCTCTGGGCACCTGTTTTGTCTTAGATTCCACCGAGCTGCCCAAGCGCCTCAGCCTTGATAGCTCGTCCTCCCTGGAGTCTCTGGCCTCGGCCCAGTCAGTCTCCAACGCCCTGCCCCTGAGCTACCCGCATCCCCCCTTCTCCCCCACCGGCGCGGACAGCATCGCCTCCGACGCCATCTCTGTGTACAGTCTGAGCTCCATCGCCTCCTCCATGAGCTTCGTCTCCAAGCCCGAGGCTGGGTCGGAAGCGGGGGGTCCCCGCGGCCGGCAGGACTACGAGCGGTCCAAGACCGCCTACCCTCAGCGATGCACCCTGCCGCGGGGCCAGCTGTCCCCCCAGACGCGCCCTGCCGGCGGCAAGGAAGAAGAAGAATACGAGGGCTTCTCCATCATCAGCACGGAGCCCTTGGCGGCCTACCAGGAAACCGGAAAGACGCGCTTCTCCCCGGATCACAAACAGTCGTGTGTGGAGCCGGCCGGAGGCGTGAAAGTTTCCGTCAGCTCCAAGGGGAGCGTCAGCACACCAAATTCTCCAGTTAAAATGACTCTGATTCCCAGCCCCAACTCCCCCTTCCAAAAGGTGGGAAAGCTGGCCAGTTCCGACACGGGAGAATCAGACCAGTCCAGCACAGAAACGGACAGCACCGTGAAATCCCAAGAAGAAAGCAGCCCAAAGCTTGATCCGCAGGAGCTGGCGCAGAAGATTCTAGAGGAGACACAGAGTCATCTCATCGCGGTGGAGCGTCTGCAGAGGGGCGGCGGCCAGGCCAGCAAGAGCAGCAGCCCCGAGGAGGGCCTCGCGGCGCCCAGCGGCGGGGCCGCCTTCCGAGCGTCGGAAACCAGTGCGTTCAGCAGGCCGGCCCTCTCGCACCCCAAGCAGCAGCCGTCGCCCGTCCCCCTGAAACCAAAGCCGCCCGCCAGGAGCTCGTCCCTCCCCAAGGTGAGTTCCGGACACAGCAGCCCCACCGCCTCCCAGGCGTCCGTCAAGGGCAGCCCGAGCCAGCACAGTGGCCGCCCGTCGCCCGGCTCCGACTCCCAGACTTCTCTCCCCGACCAGCCGCTCTTCAAATTGAAGTACCCCAGCTCTCCGTACAGCGCCCACATCTCCAGGTCCCCCCGGAACGCGTCCCCGAGCTCGGGCCATCAGTCTCCGGCCGGGAGCGCGCCGTCCCCAGCGCTCTCCTACTCCTCGGCCGGCTCGGCGCGCTCCAGCCCCGCCGACGCCCCCGACGCGGACAGGCTGAAGATGGCGGCCATCGACGAGAAGGTGCAGGCCGTCCACAACCTCAAGATGTTCTGGCAGAGCGCGCCCCAGCATCCCGCGGGCCCCATGAAACTATTCCGGGGCGCCCCCGGCACGATGACTTCCAAGAGGGACGTGCTCAGCCTGCTCAATCTGTCCCCGCGGCACAACAAGAAGGAGGAGGGCGTGGACAAGCTGGAACTGAAGGAGCTGGCCCCGCAGCCGCCCGGAGAAGCGCCCCAGAAGGCCCCGCCGAACGGCCACTGGCGCCCGGAGACCACGGCGCTGGGCGCGCTGCCCGCCGGGCCCCCCGCGCCCGGCCGCCCGCTGAGACTGCCTTCTGGAAACGGCTACAAGTTTCTGTCCCCGGGAAGATTTTTTCCCTCCTCCAAATGCTGAAGCATCTTCTGTACCCGCGGACTCCGGGTGCGGCAGCTGCGGGGCCCTCCCCCCTCGGCTGAGTGCGGTCACCCCACGCAACCGCCAGCCACCTCACGCCGGGCGCCCTCGGGCGCGGGCCGCACGCACACGGCCGCTGGCGACTCTGGGCCGCGCTCACCCGGAGCCGGGACTTCTGGGGGGTTGGCACGGGGGCCCAGGCGATTTCCCACACACTTCGCCCAGTGTTTACCTTGAACTCCCTGCTTCTCATCTTTGGTGTGACTCTTCAACAGGATTTTTGTACGCAAACGGTCATGGTTCTGGGGTGGGGAGAGGAAAGGGGGCACATATTTTGCTAAGAGGTAGATACGCAGTACCTTTTATACACAGAAATACAAATAGAGCTTTTTTCCTTAAGGCTTTCAGGTGCTCGTTGGGGGTGGGATATAGAAAATCTAAGTCGAATTCTACGTGAAAGTGTGAAATTAGCCAAAAACAGTGGCTTTTAAAATGCCAATGATGTGTCATGAAACTGTAGCGATATCGGTCCCCCGATCCGCGTCCCATCGCAGTAGGAATGCAATAACTCACGTTTCGGCAGCGCTTCCTTCCTCAGCTGGCTCTGCTCCGGCGAGCTCTAAGACGTCCAAGTGGCGCCCCACTGTCAGCCAAACTTGAATTTTCTTAAAAATTTTATGTAACTTTTCTCCAGGCATTTTAGAACTATGCAATTGCGATTTAAAATGCAACTTTGTGCTTTTAAAACATTATTGACCTTTTTTGTACGTGGATAAACAACTCAGTTTTATTATCAATAGTACTTTGCATTTATAGCTGTTATTTTTAAAAGCTCAAATTTTTTAAAATGTCCAATTTTGAATAGTCATCAATAAGTAACTGTCAAGTTTGGGGGGGGAAAGGTTGAAATAGTCAGTTTCCTTGTAGACATAAAAAAACACAAAACAGAACAAAAAACCCCCCAAAACTTCCACAGCTAACTCGACTTAACCAGGATGGAACTTGCAGCTCCCATCCCTCAGAAGCTGCTTTTTATTCTCTTCTCCCAAGCCCAGGCCTCGAACACCTCTCTCCTCCAAGTCTGTCCCCAGCGCCCACGCCCCGGCAGCCCGCACCTGCTGCGGCCGGGCCCCCTCCCCCTAGCCGGGACCAGCCCCCTGCCTTCCCACAGTGCGTTCTGTCCACGGCCTGAGAAGCGGGGCGCTCGCGGGGGCTGCCGGGAAACGCGGGTTCTCGAAAGTGGCCCGGACAACGGGCGGCGTGTCCTCCGGCTGTGACAGTACAGGGGAGTTGTTGCCAGCTAGGACGAGCCGTGGTCTGCGTGGGCGGGGGGAGCACTGACTTATAAAGCAACGAAATGCTAAAAGTCCTGTTGGTATTGAGTTTAGCGGGAGAATTTAAACTCATTTTACACGATTCTAAAACGAAAACCTGACCACTCTCCCCACCGGGCGGTGTCCCACACCACACGGAGCAGACTGGCAAGGCCTGGCAGGAGACCTCCAAGTAGAGTTTCTAACCTTGGGTCGGATCTCACTCTCTAAACATACCGTTCCTCTGCGTACCCTGAGAGGAGGAAAGGGGAGTATTTACTCAGCCATGGCACAGCGGTTCTGGCCTTTACTCCTCAGCCATGTTGGCAAAAGCCGCTAAGGATGTCCCGTTCTAGCCCTGACTCCAACACTGGAAGAAAATCCTTTATCAAGAAGCGAGCACTTGTGTGGTTCTTCATAACAGGAGGGAACAAATACATGGTAATAAAGTACCAGAGTAGCCAACGGAGGCAAGTGCATAGCACTGTGCATTTGGATAGCAAAATCAGGTCCTCAGCGACAAAAACGAAACCTCGGTTTCTGAACCCGCGTAGATAGTTGGGCTGATCCTTTCTCAGCTTCTTTCCCAAGTGCCAAGGAGCCCTGCAGGACAGGCCCGGGGTCTGTGCCCCCCCCCCCACCGTGAGGGCACCCATTTGCCCACCTGTGGTGCACACCCTCGGCCCCCCACCCCCCGACTGCTTCCCATGGTTACCAAGCCAGCGAGGAGGACTCGTGGACCCCAACCTGGTTTTAGTCCTAACTACATTGTTGTTTTAGGTTTCCTGTTGGAAAACCAGCTGGTGTGATTTTTTTTTGGGGGGGGGGTCCTAGATAGAAGCTTTGACGAAGGAAAGCAAATGTGACAAAAATGGTAGGAACGATCTAAAAATCACCGTAGAATTGCCACTTCTTTATGTTTACTGTCAGTGTTGGTGTCTTCCTATGAGTGAGACGGACGTCGAATCCAAGTTCCTTTTTCAGGCTCCTCCCCTGAAAAGCATTCGCACTTAAAAGTGACGTGAGACTGTTTAATTCACAGACATCTTTGTACAGATCGGGGCTGGCAGACGATGACCCACAGGCTAAGTCTGCTCAGAGGCCTGGGTTGTTAGAGCCACGAGAAAGGACTGGATTTGACACGTTTAAGTAGTTCTGTCAGCGCCGGCATCATATTCTTGATTTTGCCTCTTGGCCCACGAAGCCTAGAATACCTGATGCCTGACCTTTTAAGAAAAGGTTTGCTGACTCCTGGTGTAGGGGACAGACAACATAATTGGAATGTTTTGTTTCTGCGGTCCAGGGACAGTGAGTGGCGAGTTGTGGTTAAAACTGTTATGCGTGGGCACCCTGAGCCACCAGGCGAGAAGCGGAGGATCCCGCGCAGCCCACGGCTCTCCGGCCCATTTGGAATGAGCCAGTGGGCGTGGGTGAAACTTACAAAAAGATCTTTTCCTCACTATATGCGAGAGCACGGGCCAGCTGTCTTTCTCAGCTCAGGAAACTGGAATGTCCTGCCCCTGTTCCACTCCACCAAGGCGGATACACTCAACACGAGCAATAAACTCCCTCTCCTAGAAACCCTGGTAGGACCACAGAGCAAAGGAGCAGATCCTGTCTGAATCTGCACCAGCGAACCGCTCAGCTCCTTCACTGATTTCAGTTAAATCAAAATACCAAGACAAAAGGAGCTCCAAAACTCACGTTTGGATCCACATTAGTGTGTAGTGAAACAAAGTCCTCACCTGCGTCCCGTTTGCAACGCGTCGTGGTCCACGCTGATACTCCCTGGGTCTCGGCAAGGGAGGAGGGGCTGCGCACGCTGTCCTTACCCCGCTCGTGCTGTCCCAGTGGGTCTCAGCAGGTGGTCACTGCAGCAAGTCCCCTGTGAGGCTCCTGTCCCACCGCCTCCCACGGCCACTTTCTTAGTTTCAGTTCAGTTTTGGAGAAAATACCACACAATGCTCTGGTTGCTTTTAGTAAGTAGGCAGAAGGTGAAAATTGCCCAATTTTCATCACACACGCTGTTGTTTTACCTACAAGGGTTGTACGTGTGGTTTGTGGACTGGGCCCTTGTTTGCGACAGATCTTTCAAAGATGGTCCCTGTAAGGACACAGGCGCTCACCTCTCCCCTCCTCAGATGCCTTCCCCACTTGGCGCTCACCCCCCTTGTATGCAGTGTTAGCCATCTTTGGCCTATGTGGACTTTTTTTTTGTAAATTACAAAATTCCAGATGGCATTAAACTTTTTATATTACGAAATCTACCATGTAAAAAGAACTTCATATTTTTATTGAGATTGTTAAGGCACTTGGCCTTCCTTTGTGATTTCAGTGTCTATTAAAGCATGAACTCCCTCGGTTTTAAGTGCTGTATCTGAATCGCTTCCTATACACGTCCCACACTTTCTGGGTTTCTACGAGCACACGGAACGGTTGTGTCTTTTTAACGAGCAGTATGTCAGTCTGAAGTCTCCTGAGACGTACACCGTAAGCTCATGTTTGCTGGGAGGAAAGCTGGGGGTGCACATGGGCTTCGGCACGTCCGAGGCATGGGGCCCTGGGGTTGGTGGTGAATGACAGGACTGAATGCTCCTGATCTGTGATCAGAGTTGGAGGACCAGAAAATTCCATGGTTGTGTAAGCGTGCTGATAAATAAAACCAGAGTTCATTACCACCAGATCCCTGTAACTAAAGAAGCTTCCAAAGGAAGTATTCCAGGAAGAAGGAAAACAATCCTCCGTGTGAAAGTCTGAGAGGCATGAAGGACTAGTGGACAAATAACTGAGTAAATGTGACTAAATTTTAAAAATATACTGATTGTATAAAAACAAACATCTCAGGGCGCCTGGGTGGCTCAGTCGGTTAAGCATCTGACTTCGGCTCAGGTCATGGTCTCAAGGTCCTCGGACTGAGCCCATGTCTGGCTCTGTACTCAGTGGGAAGCTGCTTCTCCCTCACCCTCTGCCCCTACCCCCACTTGGGCTCTCTCTCTCTCTCAAATAAAATATATAAAAACACCTAACATCTCATTGGAGTAGCAATAAAAAATTAAAATACTGGACAATAAAATGTAAAACAAGGAAGTTAAAGTGTTACAGGTTGTTTAGGAAGAGAACAAAGAGTAGATTATTTTTTGAGAAAGTTAAATACATCTAAACACAAAAATAGAAATAGAGGGTTATACCAAACTAGTTAGTGGAGGGGAAAAAAAGTCATTTTAAAAACTTGGTTGATCTAAAGGAATAGAAAAAAGAGGGAATAGCAACAGAAACCATTTTTAAAAGCAGGACAAGTATTAAACAGCATGAAAGAAAGATTACTAGTAATTATAAATGTAAATTTTTTAAAAAGATTATTTATTTATTTATTTGACAAAGACACAGCAAGAAAGGGAACACAAGCAGGGGGAGTGCGAGAGGGAGAAGCAGGCTCCCTGCTGAGCAGGGAGCCTGATGTGGGGCTTGATCCCAGGACCCTAGGATCATGACCTGAGCCAAAGGCAGAGGCTTAACTCACTGAGCCACCCAGGTGCCCCAGTTATAAATGTAACTGAATGAACTAAACAAAAAGAATGATGATGGCACTATGCCACGTGTTCTTTAAAAAATGATATGCCTCTTCGGGGTGGGGAGAAAACAAACAAACAAACTTACCAAAGCATAAGGCCCAATGGTTTACAACCAAAGGATCAACAAAATAGAAAGTAAAAGGCACTAATAAAAACCAAGAAGACCCATTTTCTAATGTTAAAAAACCTTAGCCAAAGGTTTTAGCCAAAGGACAGAATTCTAAATTTGTATGCAGATGATCATATCACTTCAAAACTGATAAAGTAAAAATTGGCAGAACTACAGGTTTGGAAGACTATACTATTATTATTATTATTATACTATTATTTAAAGATTCACTTATTTATTTTAGAGAGCGAGCAGATGCGGGAGGGGTAGAGAGAATTCTAAAGCAGGCTCCCTGCTGAGTGCAGAGCCCACCCTGGGGCTCCATCCCAACACCCTGAGATCATGACCTGAGCCAAAATCAAGATTGGCCACTTAGGGGCGCCTGGGTGGCTCAGTGGGTTAAAGCCTCTGCCTTCCGCTCAGGTCATGATCCCGGGGTCCTGGGATCGAGCCCCACATCAGGCTCTCTGCTCCGCGGCGAGCCTGCTTCCTCCTCGCTCTCTCTGCCTGCCTCTCTGCCTACCTGTGTAAAGAAATAAAATCTTAAAAAAAAAAAAGAATTGGCCACTTAACCGACTGAGCCATGCAGGCACCCCAAGATTATACTATTCTAATGGGAGATCTCACCTTCCACTCTCAGTAACTGCCGGATGAAAGATGCCATGCAGTGAGCACACAGTAGATCTCAGCAACTCAGCAAACGGGCTTGTGGAATGGAGTCGCAGAGAACCCGGTCCCTGACGGGAATCTACGTTCTTCCCAAGCACATGTGGGATATATGATGGAAACCAACCCCGTACAGGCCACGGGGCAATCCTCGGCAAATCCTGAGGAATCCGTATCACAAAACAGTACAATTCAGTTAGCATGAATAACAAGGTGATAATGGAAGTTTCCAGTCACTTAGATATTTTAAAATGCACTACACAATACATGAACCATAAAAGTGCTCCTAAGAGAAATGAAAAATACTACATATCCAAACTGATAGATGCCTCCAGAGCCACCCTGGGTGTTTGTGGGTTTTCCTTTATTAACAGCAAAAATGTTTCTTACTTGTTTAAGACCAGAAATCCGAGCAGCGGTCCACAAACTATCGCATTTTCACCCAATAAAGTACAATGGATAATTTTATTTCCATGAATATGTAAATTATAGAATAGTTTAAGAATAAAAGGAATCTAACATCCCATAAAAACTAGTGAGATGCAGTTAAAGTAGCATTGAAAAGAAAAACTTGTAGCCCTAAATGTTGATATTCACAGGCGGCATTCAAAATGCGCACCTGCCGGAGCCCCAGCCAGGAGGGAGGGGCCAGGCAGCCCGAGCAGTGATGTGTGTGGGTGAATGTTAGGGAAGAGCACCTGCTGCGAGCTACGTGACCAAGCCCAGAAGCGATCAGAAGAGTAAATCCAGAGAGAAATGAAGGGCGTAAGAAGAGTAAGAAACTGAAAAGAAGATTGAGAAGGCAAAACTTGCAAAAAAGATACAATATGCTCATTTCTAGGGACTGATCATCTATGTCAACATGTATCTGGGAGAGACGGAAAAAGGACAAAAGAAGAAAGAGTGGATATGGCTAAAGGTGCAGCAGAGATTACGAAATAAAATACTAGGAAAAATTTTGTGGCAATATATGTGAAAATGCACAGCGGCACCTAACATGGTTCAGGCACGCACATGTGGCTGAGGTGTCTAGAAATGTGGGGATGGGGACTGCAGGACGGTGGCGCCTCCATGGGGACAGGAGCCACGGGAGCTCCGGCTGCACGGCAGGTACCGCACAGCTCTGCTGGTTCCGAAGCACGCGCTCCTCCGTGAGGAATGTCGGGAGGAGTGAAAAGTACTATTACCAACGGTACAACAGGAAATCAGGTTCTCTCCACTTCTAGGGAAAACATGAATAAAAGTCGTGGTGCAAGAAGGAAAAGAAAAAAAACAAACACCCAAAGGCCGGGAAGCTAAAATGGCAATCGTACCCCCGTGTCTTTCACTCAACTCTTCAAAATCACACAGGCCCAGACGGTTACCCGTGTCCCAGCCACTCTCCGGGGGCCAGAACATCCCTTACCTTTTCAACTCATTTAAGAAAATATAAAAATAAGAAAAGATACTCAAATCATTTCGTGATGCTATTCTTCGTTCTCAGATCAACAACAGATCGTATAAAGAAAGGAAACGAAGGGCCATTTCATTTATGAATCCAGACATAAATACCCTAAACAAAATACTGGCCATTAAGTTCCTGTGTTTTGTTTTGTTTTGTTTTTTTTAAAGATTTTATTTATTTATTTGTCAGAGAGAGAGGGAGAGAGCGAGCACAGGCAGACAGAGAGGCAGGCAGAGGCAGAGGGAGAAGCAGGGCTCCCCGCCGAGCAAGGAGCCTGATGCGGGACTCGATCCCAGGACGCTGGGATCAGGACCTCAGCCGAAGGCAGCGGCTTAACCAACGGAGCCACCCAGGCGTCCCAAGTTCCTGTGTTTTTGAAAGGAGGAAAACAAACCGAAAGGATCTTTGCATGAGTTCCTGGAGCATGAGTCTTCACTGCCCGATGAACACACACACGGTGTTCCCGAGGGGCCAGAGCTCTGAGCCCAAGGACATCTTCAAACACACACTCAGCTATGGACGACCGACAACCATTAGACGCCGGAGAACATGAGCATTCTGAGAACTGGAGAGGCTGGAGTCTATGGGTCACACTGTAATCGGACGAGAAGCAAATCTATTATACTCCTCTCACGAGAACAAAGAAATCTGTATGTCAATGGAAAGGAAATTCCTTTTTCTTTTTTTAGCTGCGGGGAGAGGGGCAGGAGGAGAGGGCCAGAGGGACTCTTAAGCAGACTCCACACTCACGCTCCACACACACACTCCAATGCCTACCGTGCGGCTCATCCTCATGACCCTGAGATCATGACCTGAGCTGAAACCAAGACTCGGACGCCTAACCAACTGAGCCACCCAGCCGCCCCAGTGTGAAGGGATTCGAAGTAGTCCTACCATTTCTTAAGAACTATATCCCTGTATTACCGCTGAAGTAGAAATCGACTTCGGTACGATAATCCGGAGTCAATCTGAGCACCACACAAGGATTTATGAACATGACAGTGTGGTCCCTACTACCTTAGGAAATACAGTTTATGTTTTCTGTTCCTGCTACAAAGTCTGCACATCCAATGGTGGAATATAAGGTTTGTGAGATGCTTTCCTGGATGGGGAGAACGGCCCTTCATGAGGATCTGGTGATGTGCTCGGGGACCTCGGCTGACAACTAATCCAAAGACGGGACAAGCAGGGCTGCTCGTGGCCACTGTAGCTGCTTCTCAATATTAGTATTCTACACATTTATTTATTGTCGCTTTGTTTTGTTGTTTTTAACCTCAGAATCTCTGTGCATGGACTGCAGCTTGGTACCTTTCTCAGTTTAAAGCTTTTCTTACATGCACACTTACGGTGTCTAATAACACTAAATAATGGTAAACAGCAGGGAACTGACAGGCTAATGCTGCATCCACTCCAGCAAATGAGGTCGAAACATCTGGATCCAAACGCATTAAAGGGACAAGTTAGCATTAAGGAAACATTTTGCCTCTCAACTGAATTTGCATCCAATCTCAAGATATTTATTAAATTTGTAGCAACTGTGCATGTGGGCTTCGCAGAATAATAATATTCTTAAATATATAAATCTTCAATATATTTATATCAAATAAAACGTTTTAAAATTCTAAAATAACTTTAAATCTCTGCGCCAGAACTCCAAAGTCTACCTTCTTCGCTAATTGGGACAGGTAAATGAATTTGAATTCTGATTTGCCTTGGCAGGATTTTGCCAGAAGTCCGATTTTTTTCATACACGGAGCTTTCTGGAGACAGCATTTTTTGAACCAAAAGGAAATGAAAATTGATATGTAATTCAGGAAAGGCAACTCTTTTTTTTTTTAAATTTTTATTAACATATAATGTATTATTAGCCCCAGGGGTACAGGTCTGTGGATCATCAGGCTTCCACACTTCACAGCACTCACCACAGCGCATACCCTCCCCGATGTCCCTCACCCCGCCACCCAGGAAAGGCAATCCTTATCGATCATTGCAAAAGTCATTCATTCTACTAGTATTTGCTGAGGGTCTGCTGTGATAAATAGAATGTAGCCAATAAAAAATAAAGTTAGAAGAGATGTTTACAAGTCCGTAAAATAAAGCTTGTGCACGTCACTCACTTAGATACGGCTCTCCCCGGGATCAGACGCAGAGCTCCAGGAGAAAACCCTGCAGTCGGACTCCTTTTCAGTCCAGGCCGAGATCAGGTTTTTGCAGCTGCAAGGGGAGGACATAAACTGTGGTCCGTGGGGCCAAGAGGGCCGTGTGCGCACAGCCAGAGTCATGGAGGTGCCAAAACTGAGTGAGCAGAGGAAGCCGGTGGCAGGGAAAGGAGAAAGGAACAGAAGCAGAGACATCCTGGAAGCACAGGAAGCCCCCGAGGGAGCCACATTCCAGGCCACGCTGCGCTTCCCCGTTCCGGTCCTTCCCAGCTGGGGCAGCCTGAATGGGACTCTTTTTCTCTTGATTTAATGGCCCTATCTGTCTGTGGCTGTCTGAACTTAGGGCAGGATAAAAACAGGAAGCGGAACAGGGAGGGAGGCGTAGCGAACAGACGAACCGAAGACAGAGGTGACAGTAAAGGAGGTAAGACGTGCACGAAACCGAAGAGCTCACGAAATACGGACGCCCGAGGCCATACGGTACTTCTCGGTTCTGGACACGTGGATGGAAATAAATAACAGAATCAATCAGAAGAGAAGTCCGTGTACCTTCTGATGACTCGTGCTCACCTGCCCCCGTTCTTGTGGGGGGAGAGCCACGGGGCCGCTGTGCTCGGCCAACAGCTCCACTAGCCAGACCCGCTCTCCCTTGCCTACCAGCGACCAGCGTGTCAGTGACCCCCCTTCCCGCCACATTTCTCCTCCCAGATGAATCACTCCTATCGGCACGTTAACTTGTTGCAATCTCGCCCGTTTAGCTCCATATCCCCATCCAGTGAACACACCATTTCCTGTGCTTCTTTCAGAACCAAAAACTTCCTACTTTTCATCATTGTTGGTGTCACCAATTCCACTCCTCCTCTTCTCTCTTGAACCACCCCCTTGAAGCAAGACTTTGCCCTCAGGACAAGATCGGCAGCTACAGCCCCCGCAAAATCTATGGTCCATTCTTAGTCCTTGTAATGCAGTACAAAGGATACAACATCACTTACACGTAGTCTTAAAAGTCAAATCTGCATTTCATTAAGCGTTTAAATACATATGTATCACTTTCATATACTGTTACACTTTCATGTACTGTTAAATACAGAGATTATTAGAATGTGTTATACAACATCAGGAGAAAATGATGAGGTGAATCCAGAAGGTGGGGCCACCTGAGAGCTTTTCGTTCGCTACAACTCCCTGCAGTGAGGAAATCTGTGGCATCTGATACAGGAGCCCCTAGACATGTGTGGCTCTTGAGCAACCAAAACACGGAGTGACGGAGAATCTGAATTTTTTATCTTAATAATTTATTTGTATGTATAAACAAATCATTATAAAGAAAAAATAGAGGCTAGGGAGTCTTCAAGAATAAAAGAATTGTAAGAGACATCACAAATGAATGTAAATACAATCATAGTTCTGTAAACCAGCAGAAAACATCAGAAAATAAAACCTGTTCTGCTTACCAATACATCAATCAACATAAAATAATTAAAACACACTGCACTGTCTAGTTATAAGAGGTATAGTTTAGAATATATAAATTATACCTCAGGAAAGTTGATGAAAAAACACTTAGAGATAAAATGTAACAAAAGAGAGGGGCGCCTGGGTGGCTCAGTGGGTTAAGGCCTCTGCCTTCGGCTCAGGTCATGATCCCAGGATCCTGGGATCGAGCCCCGCATGGGGCTCTCTGCTCAGCAGGGAGCCTGCTTCCCTTCCTCTCTCTCTGCCTGCTTCTCTGCCTACTTGTGATCTCTGTCTTTCAAATAAATGAATAAAATCTTTAAAAAAAAATGTAACAAAAGAGAAGACTTCTACAATGAAAACTACATCACTAAGAAAGAGTATAAATTGAGGAAGATACTATGTTTATAGCATAAATTGAGAGAGATACTATGTTCATGGATGATATATTTAATAGAGTCAACATAATTGAAACCAAAGTATTGGCAGGAAAAAAATCATAGCAGACTTTTTATCAGAAACTGACAAGTTACATCTAAAACTTATTTGGAAATGCTCAGAATCTAGAAAAGTCAAAACAAACTTGAAGATGTTGACTTCAAAATTTACTTTAAAGCTATAGTAAGTAAGACTGTGTGGTTTTGTCATATAAACTAGTAGATTAGTGGACAGAGTCAGAAATACATGGAAAGAAAAGAGCCCAGACATACATGGTCAACTAGTTTTCAGTAGAGTGCCAAGGTAATCCAATGGGGAAAGAACAGTGTTTTCAAAATATGGCACTGAAACAAATGCATGTCATCTAGAAAAACACTCAACAATTACCTCAAACCATACTCAAAAAATTAATTCAGAATGGATCACAAACCTAGACATAAAGTGATACAACTTTGTACACAGGAGAATATCTTTGATTCTGAGTCAGGGAAACATTTCTTAAAACACGAAAAGCACTAACCATAAGAGAAAAAAGTTAATAAATTAGAATCTATCGAAATTAAAGCTTTCTTCTCTTTAAAAGATACCACTAAGAAAATGAAAAGGCAAGTGCAGCCTAGAAGAAGATATTCATGATAATTTTTTATGGTAACTTAACTTGACAAAAGACCTTTATCTGGGATCTTTTGCCTCAAGCAATGAAGGCAAAAGATGTCAACAGCACTTCACAAAGAAAGATATACAAATGGCCAAAAGCACATGAAAATGTGCTCAGAATCATTAGTCTGGGAATGCAAACTGCAACCAAAATGGAGAAATTCTTCCCACGTTTAGAATGGCTGCATTAAAAAGATCGGCCACACCGAATGCTGGTGAGTCTACAGAACAAGCAGAACTCTCGTACCTTGTCCGTGGGAGTGTAGAACGATACAACCACTTTGGGAAATTTTTCAGCAGTTTCTCATAAAACGTAACATACACCCACCCAACCCCATGTCTTTAGGTATTTGCCCACGAGAAATGAAAAGAGATGCCCACGAAGAAACTCATACAAGAATGCTCAGTTGCTTTAATCAGAGCAGCCCCCACGTGAAGAAACCCAAGTGGCTATCAGCAGCTGAACAGATAAACCACTTGTGACACAGTCACACGACCGAGACGGAATGCGCTCCAAAAATGAGGGCTGAACTCAGGTACAAATCGTGAGGTATTATCAGAAGCATTAACTTGAGCAAACGCAGCCAAGCACAGGGCGCCTGGGGGGCTCAGTGGGTTAAGCCTCTGCCTTCAGCTCAGGTCATGGTCTCGGGGTCCTGGGATCAAGCCCCGCATCGGGCTCTCTGCTCAGCGGGGAGCCTGCTTCCCCCCCCTCTGTCTCTGCCTGCTTGTGATCTCTCTGTCAAAATAAAATAACATAAAACAAAATAAAAACAGTGTGGAGGGTTCTCTGAAAGTTAAAAATAGAGCTACTTTATGATCCAACAACCACACTACTGGGTACAACAACACTAATTTGAAGGGGCACATGCACCCTCATGTTTACAGCAGCATTGTTTACGATTCCCTGGCAATGTTTTAAACCTCCCTTGCCATCATGTTCAATCCCCTTTACTCCAGCTTTAGTTTTCATCATTGTTCTTACTACTACAGGGTAATATATTAATTAATTAATTAATGATATTTAGTTAATATATTAGATGATAAATGAGAATTAGTTCATTGTCTGGTTTCTCATTGTTGGAGTTACAAATATCAGAAACTAGAATGAACCGTCTATGGTGCTGGATGGAAACTGAAACCACTGATGTAAACTCATGGTTTACGTCTACTTAGTTATGTTTCTATCAACTGATGAATCAGTCAATTGAAAGACATATATGTCCCCTAGTTCTGACTGGCAGCAGCAATACCCTCATAGGAATGAAAACACCTAACATTCAGATCCTGGCTTCTGAATACTATTCTTCTCTCAAAGAAACCAGAGCTACTTGGAAAATGGTTGACTTTCAGAATGTGACACAGATGACAACTTTAGGGGTTTCCACTGGCCAGATCAAGTACAATTTGGGTAGCAAAATAAATAATGCTTGTAAATCATAATCCATTAAATAATATGGAAAACTGAGCCTGTACAAAAAGCACAAAAAATGAATAAATTGAAAGTTAATGAAGAATAAGATAGTTTCTATCTGTAGAAATATTTGGGAGTTTTGGGGCTTGTTTTCTTGTCCCCCTAAGATTTTCATTGTTACTCCTTACCATGCTTATGCTCTCCTCTACCTTGGAACATAAGAAATATACTTATAATTGCTGTTTCAATGTCCTTGTTTCTTTAATCCTATCATCTGTGCCATTTCTTGTCAGTTTTGAACATGCCTTCTCCTCATTAAGGGTTGTATTTTCCTCCTTTGCATCCCTGGTGATTATTGGTTAGATGCTGGTCATTGTAATTTCTACACAGTAGGTGCTGGGGTTTGGGGGGGGTGGTGTTTCCCTGTAAATATTTTTGCACTTTGTTCTGGGACATCATTAGGTTACTTGGAAACAGTTTTATCTTACCAGGGCTTGCTTTTAATCTTTGTTAAGTTAGGACCAGGGCAGCCTGTAGTCCAAGGCTAATTCAGCAACTCCACTGAGGTAACCATCTTGGGAACTCTATCCAATGCCGTGCATCATGAGGTGTCTCCACTCTGGCTGTTGGGAATGTGAACTATTCCTATTCCCATCCTTGTGAGCTCTGCAGATTGTTCTGCCTGTTCATTATGGTGGGGCCCTCCCCAGCCTTGTGTAGTTTCTCACAGACTTGTCAGAGACTTGAGGAGAACTCTTTGCCTATCTCCAAAACTGTTTTGCTCTCTCCTCTCTGCTACTCTGTTCTGTGAATTCTAGCCACACTGACCTCCCCAAATTTTCAACCTCAACTCACATAGACCATGAAGCTTGTATGAGTCCCCATCCCTGTGATGAGGTCTGGAAACTCTCTCTAGGCAAGCACTTAGGAACTCCCCTGATCTGAAGGGTCAATATCCAACTGTTCCACATATTCTGTTAGATTCCGGATTTTTTAAGATTGCCGAGTAAGTTTGGACCCTGTTATTCAGGGGCGGCTGGGAAGTGGATGTGGAGAACGGGGTATTTACTTTGTTTCAAAGGAACTCTCCACAAAATATTTCCCAATTACAAAGGGAAAAAGAGTAACTTTACATAGAGAAGGCTGGCAGACATCATTCTAACGAAGTGACCGAAACAAACATCATCGGAAACGGGAGAAACTGGAATCATGGGCCATTTTATAACAATGGTCCTTAACTGGATGCGCTGAGAAGATCGCATTTTTACTTCTGTGATATTCTTGCCAAACCCAAATCTAATCATGAAGCAACATCAGCCAAACTCAAACTGAAAGACATTCTACAACACAACTGACCTGTGAACTGTGTAAACATTTTGGGAATTAACTGGTAACAACTATGAAAGATGTTTATAGCCTATGACTCAGCAATTTGACTCCTAAGTACATATTCTATAGAAACTGATACATGTGCACAAAAGAGACCTATTGGAACGTGCATTTGGTATAATTATAGCAGAACTGTGAAAATCAACTTAAATACCAAGAGAATGATGAAATGCATAGCACTGGAAAAGAATGAACTAGAGCCACACATACCAACATGGGTAAATCCCCACCAACAATGATGAGTAAAAATAATCTATTACAGACATGCGTGGGAATTATGACAGATTTACAGGGTGGGTACGGAGGAGGAAATATGATCTGGAACACGCCAGCAGTTTCTATTGTATTTATAATATTTCATTTCCTAGGATACAGGGTACACATGGGTTTTCATTATGTTATTCTCTTTAAGACTGAAACTTTTTTATTGAAAATTGTTGCTAATCTAAATTGGAAACATTACCATCCAAAGAAGTTAAAATAAAACATTGCTAAAATGGTTCCATTTATCATGGGTTTTCTGGAAAATGTACTCACACAAGGAAGTTCAACACAGGTGCTCTCAGATAACTTTCATTGGATTAAAAATAATTTCTAAAACATCTGGCTAATTTTGACAGCAAGGTTATGTTTAATTTGGAACCTGTCCAAGTTGATAACTGTCCAGGTTTTAATAAATGACAAAGCTTTATTATAACTTAAAAGGCTGAGTGGGATGGCTGTTATCAAATGACACTAATGAGTAGTAGAATATAGGACATTTGCCATGTGGCTACTTCATCCAAAAACATTAACTTACCAACCAAAAGTTGTATTTTTAATCAGGAGTCATGAACACACAGCAGATGAGTGTACAGGATAAGAGACCATTCTGGAGTCTAAGGTTTCCTGTTCTAAGGGTTGTTTCTTTCCTACTCTTTGGGCAAAAACAATTGAGTGAGAAGTGAAAAATTCCTCTGGGCTGGCCATATAGGCTTCAGAATGGTTACTTTCACTGTCATCTTTAAAAGAAGAAAAAGACCCAGTAAAAGTGGTTATATGTACAAGTTCTAAAAATGCCAATGACTTCACAAGTGAATAGACAGCAGATTGCTTTCTGAGGTCATCCCAATCCCCAACCCTCCATACCCCATTCTTACCCGGATCCTAACACACAAAGAACTCTGTAGTTTTCCAAACTTTCAGAATTTCAATCTTTCAGAAAGTTTTTCAGACTTTCAGAATTCACTGAAGGATGTTGCCATTTCTATAGAAGGATAGCTTATGGACACATCATCCTGGCCACAAAACAGCACCTGGCACTTACCATATTCTGCTTGAAAAATAAGTTGCAAACAATGGCTTTTTTCTTTGAAAATTTGCCATCAAAGAATTCTTTTGAAAGAAAACCCACATGCAATAAGATTTGCATAGCACTGGGGCGCCTGGATGGCTCAGTGTGTTAAAGCCTCTGCCTTCGGCTCAGGTCATGATCCCAGGGTCCTGGGATCGAGCCCTGCATCGGGCTCTCTGCTCGCTGGGGAGCCTGCTTCCTCCTCTCTCTCTGCCTGCCTCTCTGCCTGCTTGTGATCTCTCTCTCTGTCAAATAAATAAATAAATAAATAAATAAATCTAAAAAAAAAAAAAAAGATTTGCATAGCACTGTCCATAAATCATGAAAGACCTGTTTTTATGTGTATATTAATTTGGATGTTCTGGTTAAATCACATGTGCAGAAACACATATACACACACATACTCTTCAACTTCTGAGATTTTTAAGAGGCTATAAATAAAAAGCACGGAATCAAATCCATCCACACAAAAGTAAGAGTCAAGTAATGAGGAAGGTGAAGGAAGAAAACGAGTGGCACTAGAGGGTTTTATCAGATGTTGGTCTGTGGTCAGACACACGAAGCTTCTTCCCAAGGGCTCCCCTACGTTGGGATGGCATAGAGCAGCAGACACAGCACGGCGCTCTTCTCACTGGGACACTGAGTCAACACTGGCAGAAACTAGCAATACTCCTCATGCTCAGAGAGTTGGCTTGTGGCCCACACCCTGCTGCTTCTCGAAGTGTCCACCAGCAGCCCCAACAAGCGATGAGCAAGTGACTCCTCCACCCAAAAGGCCAGAGCTCTTAACCTTGCTCTGTTACCTTTTCTTCATCCCCCCCCCCCCCCCCCCCCCCATGACTAAGTTGGCCTTGGGAGGACCTGTAGAAAACATGTCTGGGGAGTCCCTACATCCTTGAGACCACAGACAAGTTGCTAAGTCACTGAGAGGAAGTCTTGCCATAGCCAAGCTTTGCTGGTCCCAGCAGGGCACTAAGCACTGGACATTTGTCATGGGCTTGAGGATCAAAAGGTTACTGAACATTTCCCACTTATTACTTTCTGGAGTTTCTGTTCTGACTTTTTCCTCTCTCCCTTGCTGTGCTCTGAACTCCAGGCAGAGGATTTTATGTTTATTGTAGAATGAACCGATAAAGGGAAATGGTGGAACTGGGAGGACTTGGTTAACGTGACTCATAAACTTTAATGGTTTATTATCCTGAAAGACATCCAATTACCACAGCTCTAATATCTTGCTAATCTTGTATTAAGTTTTCTTAAAGGGCAAAATGCCAATGAAAAGTATCTCTACTTTCCATTTTCTGAAAATTAAGCTGAACCTTAAAATGATATCATGAAAGTAAAATGTTTAACTCATCAGATTAGAGTATGGTTAACACGTAAACATTTTCTTAGTGTTATTTTCCAGATTCACTTAGAATTCCTCTTTCAACATAGCATACCATAGAATAATTTGCCAACATAGCATATCATAGAATAATTTGCCAATAATATTCATCATGACTTAAGGAAACATCAATATATTCTAAATTTCTTAATGTGAGAAGCACCCTGGATTTGCTGGTCCACAGGTGACAGCAGAAATGCTACTTATACTTAAATGGAGAATTTTTTCCTCAGTTGATCATAAAAGAGAAATACCACTGCCCTTTGAAATAAGTGACTTTTTTTGTCAAATTACATTGACAAATGCATATAGAAAGATAAAATATAACCAAATCAAGATGTTATCTCAAGTCTTATTTTTGTCAACTAATTCCGTATCTGTAATAATGCCTAAAAATTGACAATGGGGAAGTATTTTTCTGCACAACCAAGCACAAAGTTGTAGTTCCAGAGGTTGGATTTATCATAACTAAATGAAACAAATTTGGCATTTCTCTCAATATTCCCTAAGGGTAAAGAATGAGAATCTAAATTTAGAATTATTTCTAGGTTGTTTTTAACACAGTAAACTGGCCCATAGAATTGGTACCCTCTACCAACACCTAACAAAAATTGTTTCTCATTTTGAAGAAGATGTTATCTTCAAACCTCCCAAGTTTTGAGTTATAAACATCCAGACCCATTAAAGAAGAAAAACAAAAACATCTTCAGGTAGGAAAAATTTCACTAAGCTTCTTCTGTCTTACCAAACTGGATGTCATGAAATCAGGTTTCATTTTCCACTAAAGATGGAACTTTGAGTGGAGGGAAATAGACTTTTTAGTTTTTTAAGATTTTATTTATTTGACAGAGAGAGACATAGCAGGAGAGGGAATACAAGCAGGGGGAGTGGGAGAGGGAGAAGCAGGCTTCCCGCTGAGCAGGGAGCCCGATTCAGGGCTTGATCCCAGGACCCTGGGATCATGACCTGAGCTGAAGGCAGACACTAAATGACTGAGCCACACAGGAGACCCTTAATCCTTTATTAAGTGGCAGAATTCATCAGCAAAACCATCTGGGCTGAGGCTTTTCTTTGTTGGATGACATTTAAATACTAACTCAATTTCTTAACTTGATATACATATATGCAGAGTTCCTATTTCTCCTTTAGTCAGTTTTGTTAATCATTGAAATTATCTAGTTTCTGATGTTTAAGTTGTCCAATGTCCATTATGAACACAAAGATATTCATAATATTCTCTTTCAGTTCCTTTTAGGGTTCATAATCATGTCTCCTCTTTCAGTTTTCATTTTGGCAATTTGTGTACTGTCTTTTTTCTTGGTTAGTCTAGGAAAAGACAATATTTAAAAATCTTTTCAGAGAACTAATTTGTGGTTCCATTGATCTTTTGTTTTTATGTTTTCTATTTTATTGACTTCTGTTCCGAATTTTATTATTTCCTTCCTTTCAGTTACAGGAGATTGATTTGGTCTTCTGTGTTTAGCTTCAAAAGGAAGTTTTAGCACATGAATTTTGGACTTTCCTAATGTGTTTGAAGCTATGACCTTCCAAGCACCGCTTCTGCTGCATCTCATAAACTGTTTTCATGTTGTGTATTCATTTTTAATTCAGTTCAAGATATTTTATAGCCCTTGTGATTTCAACTCATGGATTTAAGTGTAAAGTTTAAAATCCAAGTGCGGTACGTGGGTGGCAGTTGGTTGGGCGTCTGCCTTCAGCTGGGGTCGTGATATTGAGCCCCACATCGGGTTCCTTGCTCAGTGGGGAGTCTGCTTCTCCCTCTCCCTCTGCTCCTCCCCCTGTTTATGCTCTTTCTCTCTCAAATGAATAAATAAAATCTTAAAAAAAAATCCAAGATTGCCCAAATTTCTGTTGATAATCTCTACGTGTGATTGAAGAATGTAACTTTTTGTTTTCTGATTTAATTCTCTTGCACCTAATAGAGGACTTAAATAATTTCAAACCTTCAAGCTTGTTGATGAAGCTCTATATGTACTTTCAAAGCATGTATATTCTGCTGTTGCTAGGTGGAGAGTTATATATTTTTCAGTTAAACAGAGTTGGGATATTACTCAAGTTTTCCATATCCTTACTTTCTGTCTAGTTCTTTTTTATTAGAGTATTGAAATCTCCATCTATAATGGCTGAATTTCTCTTCTTCCTTTGAATTGTTTTTGCTCCATATATTTTAGTGCTGTTATTAGATGCATTTATGATTTTTAAATCCGAAGTTTTGTCCATCATTATGAGACATCTCTCCATTGTTTCTAGCAGTATTTTTAAAAGTCTACTTGTCTGATATTAACGTAGTTCCTCCAGCTCCTTTGCGGTTATTGTTCTCATGGTACATATTTTACTATCCTTGTATATTCGAGCTATTTGTATCTTTGAATTTAAAGTCTTTTCTGTATAGTATATATTTTGGATCTTGTAGTTTGACACACCCTGCTTTTGGTTGGAATACTTACTCCATTCATATTTAATGTAATTACTGATATGGCAAGGTTTACATGTACCAATTTGTTATTTTTCTATGACTCAACATTATCATTATTAATAGATACAGACCCAATAGTATAAATAACCATAATTTAATCAAATTCCCTATTTTAATTTGGGTTTTCAATTTTTCACTCTTGTAAATGATGTTGAGATATTAAATAACCTAATATATATATTTCCTTGAAACAAATTTAAATGGAATTCCTAGGTCAAAGGTTTTGTACATTTTACATATGGATATATATTAGCAAACTGCTTTCCAAAGAAGCCGATTCATTAATACTGCTACAAATAACTATTGAGGGATCTTAGTTCGTCAATCTTTTGCCCAAATTGGATTGTCTGTTTTCTTTTTTTTAAGTTTTTTTTTTTTTCCTTAAGATTTGAGAAATCTTTATTTCTCAGATTGAGAAAGATTTAAGCAACTGAGCAAGCACATGAGCTCCGGTGGGGGAAGGGAGCAGAGGGAGGGAATCTCAAGCAGACTCCCCACTGAGCACAGAGCCCAACATGGGGCTCAATCTCACGACCCATGAGATCATGACCTGAGCCAAAATTACACGGTGGATGCTTAACCAACTGACCCACCCAGGCACCCATCTAGGTTTTAAATCTTAATCTTGGCAATCTGATAATACTTTATTAATTTCCACCTCTTTATTAATGTACCTGATTTTTCTCTTTAAAATTTTCCAGTATGCTTCTAAGGGTCTAATCTATTCCAAAGTTGTAAACATAAAAGCCTCATTTAAAAAAAAATAGTTAATAATACACATGCTGAGGTGTTTAAAGGGGAAAGAACACTGATATCTGAAGTTTACTTTGAATTAAAAAATCTAGATTGAAGGAGGATTACATGTGATATAGCAAGAACACTGAAGGTTAATGGTAGAGTCTAGGTCTAGGCATAGGAATGTTTACTCTAAAATTTCTCCAACTTATTTGCATGTTTAAGAATTTTTCATAATAAAATGGTGGTGGGGCACCTGGGTGGCTCAGTTGGTTAAGCATCTGCCTTTGGCTCAGGTTGTGATCCTTGCATCCTGGGATCGAGTCCTGCCTTGGGCTCCCCTCTCCAGGGAGAGCCTGCTTCTCCCTCTGCCTCTTTCTTGGTCTCTGATGAATAAACAAACAAAATCTTAAAAAGAAAATGGTGGGGAAAAACCTACATATGTTTCTGGCATTTTAGTGGCTTTTTAATTCAATGCTCCTGCCAGAGATCCACAGTTTTATGTACTGCAGTATACTCTAGTATCATACAGAGAAAGTCTTTTGCCCACCTCTTCTTCAAAAATTTCTAGGCTATTCTCTTCTTGATGAACTTTTTTCTTTTCGAGAGAGAGAGAGAAGGAGAGAGAAAGACAGACGTGGGGCAGCGGGGGAGTGGAGGAGAAAGGGAAAGAGACTCTCAGGCAGGTTCAATACCCAGTGCAGAGCCAACATGGGGCTCGAACTCACATCCCTGAGATCATGACCTGAGATGGAATCAAGAGTTGGATGCTTAACCCACCGAGTCACCAACATGCCTCTCTTCTTGAACTTTAAAATAAACTTATTAAGCTAAAATACCTTGTTTTTTCTTAAAAAAAAAAAAAAAAACCTCAAAACTTCCACAAAATGCAATTCTAAACAAATCACAATGGGATTATGTACAAATATTATTTTAGGAAAGTGTTATAATACTGTTGCACAATTTATTCAAATTTTTCTCATTTCCTTTATTAAAATTCTATAATTTTCTTCAAATATTGTACGTTTCTTATTAAATTTATTTTTCCTAGGTTATTATAGTTCTGTTGCTATAGAAAGTGGGGTCTTTTCTTGTATTTTTTTTTTTTTAGATTTTATTTATTTGACAGATCACAAGTAGGCAGAGAGGCAGGCAAGAGAGCGAGGAAGGGAAGCAGGCTCCCTGCTAAGCAGAGAGCCCGATGGAGGGCTCGATCCCAGGACCCCGGGATCATGACCTGAGCCGAAGGCAGAGGCTTTAACCCACTTAGCCACCCAGGTGCCCTCGTATTATAATTCTTACACTGTTAGTTCTGGTGTATAGAATAACTGGAACTTTTTTAAAAATCTGCTTTTATTTAGCTGTGTTAGTGCTCTTCGAGTTTATTCTTTTGGATTTTCAAAGTACCCATAAAATATTTGTGTTTTAATGATGCAACTGGATCTAAACAAGTGATAGGCAATAGAGAGAGACAACAGGAGGAGGAGGTTAAAAGTTATATCAAGCTAATACTTAATGTTTAGGACAAGAAACTTTGCTTCATTAGAACAGATGGAAGACTAATCAGAGAAGTAAATAGTTATACACAGAAAGGGACGCATTGCTAAAAGCACTTTAATGAATATAATTGTGAATGCTTTTATAGACACTGAGATGCTATTACATTAGTAATAACTGTATTATAGCTATTGCTGTTTTACTACACAATGTTATTTTGAGTATTTTAATCCTTCAAATCTAAAGCCCAAAATTCTAGTACTCGAAGTGTAAAGTATGCTTTGTGCTTACTTAGGAAGAAAACAGATGTTCTCCTGTTGCTAATTTATACATTTAAGACAATTTTAACTTAGGATGCCTGGGTGGCTCAGTCAGTTAAATGTCTGCCTTCGGCTCAGGTCATGATCCCAGAGTCCTGGGATTGAGTCCTGCACTGGACTCCCTACATGGTGGGGAATCTGCTTCTCCCTCTCCCTCTGTTCCTCCCCCAGGCTCATGCTTTCTCTCTCAAATAAATAAAAACCATTAAAAAAGGACAAATTTAATTTAAAAAAAGAAGTTTGATTAGTATTGGGCACTATTTTGGAGGGTTTTGTCATTGTTCAACTAGATGGGACACTCAAATGTTCATCTGGAAATAAAAAAGGTAGAAATATCTAGAAAAACCCTGCTGAGGAAGGAAAGAAAGAATGAAGGAACAGGGCACTGGCTATACCAAACAGTAAAAGCCTTAATTAAGAAAGTGTGGTTCCAGCACCTAATAGGCCGACAAATGAAATAAAACTGAAAGAATGGAATTGGACTCTACTACCTGGAAAGTTAAATACATAGTGGAGGTAGCACTGCAAGTCACTAGTGCAGAAATAGGCAATTCAGTAAACCATATTAGGATAACGCACTACTTAAAAAACTATACACCGGATTCTGTATGGAATCAGAGTTAAATGTAAAAGATGGAAAAATGCTTTGATAAGGACACTAGGAAAAAATACGGCAAAGTTCTGTAATAACTTTAGACTGGGAAGGGCCATTAAAAAAAAAAAAAGATTTTATTTATTTATTTGAGAGAGAGAGAGGATGAGCAGTGGAGAGGGGCTGAGAGAGAGAGAGAGAGAGAGCAGACTCCCTGCTGATCAGGGAGCCTGATGTTGGTCTGGATCCCAGGACCCAGAGATCATGACCTGAGCTGAACGCAGATGCCCGACCAAGTGAGCCACCCAAGCGCCCCTGGGTGAATCTTTTAACTAGATTCAAAATCCATAAACTGTAAAAGAGATTTAACCTTATAAAAACAAACAAACAAAAAAAACACTTCTATATAGGAAAAAAAAAATCACCAAAAGCAAACTCAAAATACAATAGACAAAGTGGGAAAAATAGTTATAATTCACATTGCAAAGGGCTAATATAGGAGACTGGCAACTTAACAGAAAACTAACCAAAGGATAAAACTAAATAAGATAACTTCGGTAAAAATCCAGAAACTTGATAACACATTTTGTTGGCAAGGCTGAGGGGAAATAGTCCTACTCATGCAACAGGGGTAAGAGTGTAAATTGGTACAATCCGTACTGGGAGCAATTTGCTAACACTACTCTCCAAAACTAAACACGTACCTTTCATTTTACCCAGAGATTCTATTTCTTGGAACTTTCCCGACCAATACCCTCCACACTCATGAAGTGGTTTTGCCTCCCCACACTGTTTGTTGCTCTTACAAAGTTAAAAATCTAGTGAAGGGGACCAGTTACATAATAACTTATGTACTCAGTGGAATATACTCTAAGGCTGTTAACAGAACTTCTAGGCCAGTGGATAAAATAAATGCTATGTAACTTTTTTAGAGAGTACCAAATTCCCCTACATGAGGGTTGTGCCATTATGTACTACCATCAGTTATGGCTGAGGGTGCCTGTTTCTCCACAGCATCTCCAACAGTCTTATTTTTGCTAAGCTAGTACAAAAGAAATGACATTATAGTGTGGTTTTGATGGTTTTAAAATTCAAGGTTTTTTTGAGGTAGAATTTACAAACCATAACATTCACCTTCTTCTGTGTGGTCGGATGGGTTTTGTTAAACATGTTCACATAACTATCAACATAACCAAACTGCAGAACATTTTCATCACCCCAAACACTTCCCTCCTGTCCCATCCCACCAACCCCAGCCCCTGACAACCACGGATCTGATTTTCTAAATCTTTGCCTTTTCCAGAATGTCACAAATAGAATCACAGTAGGTAGCCTTTGTGGCAGGCCTCTCTCGCTTAGCATAATATCGGTATCAATAGCTTGTTCCTTTTTATTGCCAAGTAGTATCACAGATTGTGGTGTCCATCTGACCTCCAGTTACTATGAATGGGGCTGAGCATCTTTAAATATGTTCAAATGCCATTTTGACTCTCTTTCCTGTGAGCTGGATGTTCAAGCTTCTGCCCAGTCTTTCACTGGGTTTCTGATCTCATTTTTTGAGAGCTCCTTGTAGTTTAGCGAGATCAGCCCCTGTAACATAGGTTACAAATACCATTTCCCAATTTGCTATTGACTTTACTTACAGTATTTTTGGTATGCAAATGCTCTTTAATTTTTATAAAGTCATAGTTATCAATCTTTTCTTTTATAGCTAGATTGAGCCAGAGTTAGAAAGGTTTTTGACATCACCAGTTTATAAAGGAAAGTCATCCATTTGTCTTTCTTCCAGCTCTTGTATGGTTTCATTTTTTACATTTATCTCTGACCTATTTGAACTAATTTTGGTGTGCAGTGTGAGGTTTAGATCCAATACCTTTTTCTCAAATTGTGATCCAGTGATCTCAACATTACTTATTAAAAACATCAACTTTGATTTGAGATGGCAACATCCATATACCAAATCTCCAAGTTTATGGGTCTATTTTTGGAGTTTCTCTTCTGTCCCACCAATATGTCTATACCATTACCATCTCTTTTTGAAAAGACTTTATGGTAAGTTTCAATATTTGGTAGGGCTAATCCACAATCCAGTCACTACCTTTTTCAGGGATTTAATCACTTTTTTTGCTTACTTATTTTTCCATATGTATTTTATAAATAATTTGTTTCCTTGAAAAAAAAAACTTGTTGGTATTTTTGCTAGGATTGTGTTTATTTTTTTTTTAACATGGAGAGAAACTGACATCTTTGTGATACTGAAACATCCTTCTGAATGGAATATCTATCCATTTGTTCAAGTCTACACTTGTGTATTTCAAGAATGTCATAAAGTTGTCTTCATGTAACTTTTAAACATTTCATTAACTTCATTCCTAAGTACTTTATTGTCTCTGAAGATGAGAATTTCTCTTTCACTTGTCTAGGTGGTCCTTATATCTATGAGAAGGTTATAGATTTTTGTGCATTAATTTGAAGAAAACATACTCTGAGCTATATAACTTACAGCAATTTAATTTCAAATTAGATTAAAAATTGTTGCATCAAAAGCATTTTACACTTGAAGTCAGCAAATTTAGAATTTTCATCTTGTTCTCTGTAGAAAAGCATTTACATCAGAAAAAGCATCCATAACAACTACACGTTCTATTAATAATCCTAAGAAGCAGCTAAGGACAAAATAAACCTGAAAGAAAACTAGACATCTTTTCTTTAAGATTAAAGAAATTTTAATCTTTTTCTTTACCTTAAAGAAAAATTAAAATTTAATTTTATTTTGAGATTAAAATTAATACAAATAGAGAAGAATGCTTATATTATCACCTGTGTGGGGAAAGAACTTTAGAAGTAATCATGTTAATATTGTCACTTTTTAAAAACATGCAACAGACTGCAATTAGTGGAGAGAAAGAAGCGGTTGGTGTTTCTCTTGTATGACAGAGATACTAATAAAAGTATTTGAATTAATTTTAATTAATTAGCAATAATTTTACTATGTATCCATTTTTATAAAGTAGAACATATTTTCATTGGCTATGATTTGGTATTATTATGAAGAGTAAAAATTGCATGGTTTTTCCTTTATTTTTTTCTTCTGCCACCCTGTTTGTTTTTCACTTTATAGGTATGCCATCAAGGTACTCCAATGTTGCAATGCTGGCTCAGTGATTATTTATTGATTGCTTCCTAAACAGTTTAATAACAAATGTTTAAAAAACTTGACACTTAAAAAACTATGTATTCTGGAATCTCTCTCTCGCCACCACTTAACCTTATGAGAAGTGAACTGTAGGAAAAATTAGAGAAACCAGAAAACTTTACTTATTATAAATGGCAAGGAAAGGAGAACTCAGAAGTCACTGTACTCCTCCAGTTTAGCAGAATATTCCCTCCAGCACCAAGTCTTATCTCTAATAGATAATATGTGAGAAGATTCTACATGAGTGAAAACAGAAAATGCAATTACATTTTATTGCAAGAAATTTGGAAAACGTATTTTTAACAAAGTTAGCTATTCAAAAGTGTTACCTTAGGCTGTCTCTTAATAGCTCCTTTTCACAAGTGTGAAATTTAATGAAGGCAACTGCACTTACAAGCAAGACCAAAATGGTATCTTAATTACTAGCCGCATTTTCTTAGGCAACAAGAGATTAAATGGAAAGAGAAATTAGTTTTACAAATGGCATCATACATCTTTATGTTACACCCCCCTCTATCAAGTCACAGATGGTTATGTATCTGAAACTTCCTCATATCCCAGGCAATTTTCTTTTCCTTGGGCACACCCAAATCCATCACTGCTCTAAATTATATAGTATTTTGAATCATTTACAAGACTAAAGCGGTTTCTCATAATGATTTAACATTTACTGACCACAGGGAATGGACTTTTCTCTCCCTGGACTCTACATGAATACAAAACTTGAGACCTGTTGAAACTCCTGGCCCTATAATGTTGCAGCGTCCTCGTGACATACAGTTCAGAGAAATAACTTAACTTGATCTAATGATAATAAAGGGTTCCTGGTCCAATTACTACTTCCAAATCTCACAGCCAAAGTTTATGGTTAAGTCATGTCTAATACTGTTGCCTATCATGTAATTCAGGTCTTAAGATAGGGACTCATGAGAGTCCATGTGGAACTGCTCTCCTCAAATGTCTACAAAACTAAGGCATTAAAAGGAGCCCAGAGATTTTGCTTCTAATCATGGTCAAGTAACACCTACAAGAATAACAGTTCCACATATAACAATTAAAAACTCTGGACAAAATGTTTACAAATTACCTAAAAGCACTGGAGAGCAATCAAAAGAAGGGAAATTCTATAGTGGAGTGTTGAGCACTGGGGTGGGTTTTGCATTTTCTACTGTGGGCAGGCCCCAATCCATGTCATGTCAAGAGGCAAAAATGCAGTTTTTAAAAATCTATAGTGTTCCTTGTCCAAGAGGAAAGATTTCAGGGCAAATGCAGCAGCTGGTGAGGAAGAAAATGCTACAAAGGAGAGAACAAGAGAAGAGTACCCCCAAATCGTGTCATAAACACTGTCCAAATCTCTGGCTAACCCCCGACGCACACACATGAACTCCAAGTAGCCCAAATAAGGTTAAAAGAGCTGAACAAAATTTTGAGCTGCTCCCCACTATGGAGGAGATGAATTTCCAGTTCCAGTTCATCCAACCAAATGGACTGATTAAAAAAAAAAATCCCAATACTTTAAGAAGGAATATAACAGAATCCAAAGTCTTTATACTGCACCATTCACAATGTCTAGGATAAAATCCAAATGTACTTCACATAACTAGAGACAGGAAAATACAAGCCGTACTTGGAAACATTCAATGGAGCCTGACCCTGACAGGAAGCCACATGTTGAAATTAACAAGCAAGGAATTTAAAGTAGTTATTACAATCAAGTTCAAGGACACAAGGAGAAAGCACTTGTAAGAAATGAATAAAAGAGTCAGCAAGAGAAGTGGACACTGTATATAAAAGGACTAAAAGGTCATTTTAGATTCAAAATTACAGTATATAACATAGAAAAAATTCCCCGGATCGGTTTAAATCAGTTTGAAGATAATAGAAGGATACATGAACTTGAAAAGACAGACATCAACAGAAACTAGGAAATATTTACAGAGAAAAATATTTTAAAAAATTAATGGAGCTTTGGGGACTTGGGACAAAATGAAAAGGTAAAACTGGATTCCTAAAAGAGAGAAAAAAATCTGAATGAATGAATAATGGCCAAAAACTCACTCTATATGGTAAAAGCCATTAACTTTCAAGAAATTCAGAAAACCCTAAGAAAGATAAATACAAAGAATATGCATAGGCATAGCCATAATCAAAATAAAAAAACAAATAACCAAATAAAAAACCAAAACCAAAATTAAACAGGAAAATCTTGAATGCTTTCCAGAAGAAAACACACCACATCACACAAAGGAAGAATGCAGGATTCAACATGTCTGATTTTTCA
This sequence comes from Taxidea taxus jeffersonii, assembly GCA_003697995.1. Lineage (NCBI taxonomy): Eukaryota > Metazoa > Chordata > Mammalia > Carnivora > Mustelidae > Taxidea > Taxidea taxus. The sequence continues at coordinate 40,497 of ML103346.1, forward strand.
ATCAGAAAAAATAAAGGTAGGGAGAGGATCAAGATGGAAGAGTAGGAGAATCTTGAGCTCCCCTCCTCCCATAGACACACTATGACTACAACTATTTACAGAGCAACTCCGAGGTTGGTTCTCCCATAGCTAGAGATATAAAGTGAATGATACATTGAAACAGACAGGAGGGGCAGAACATGGTCTGCTCAGAACTGACACTCCTGATGCAACAACCCATAGTGCGAGGGATACCACAGATACAAAAGTCTTCCCTGAAGAGTGAAGGGTTCAAGCCCCACATTGGGGACCCTGGTACCGGGAAGACAAGCCCCCATAACTTCTGGCTTTGAAAATCAGTGGGTATTAACTGTGGGAGTGCTGGAGAGCTACAGGAAACTAAAACTCTGCTCTCAAAGGGTCCTGCACAAATTCACTAGCTTTTAGACCTAGCACAGAGTCAACAGATTGTAAAGCACCTAAGTCATATGTGACTTAGGAAATGTGCAGATAGTAGAGATCTGTAGGGACCTTCTCTGGAAACAGAAGTGCTGATGAAAGCCATTTAAAAGAAAAAAAAATTTTTAATTTATTTGAGAGAGAGAGAGAGAATGAGTGGGGGGTGGAGGGCCAGAGGGAGAGGGAGAAGCAGAGTGCAGCATGGGGTTTGATCCCAGGACCCAGAGATCATGACCTGAGCTGAAGGCAGATGCTCAACCAACTGAGCCACCCAGAAGCTCTGGTGATTTTTTACCCTCCTTCTACCTAGCTGTTCTAGCACAGGTGGGTGCCATTTCTGACATTTTCCATCTACCTTACTAGAACTGCTTTCCTGCTCTGGTGTTCACCTTTGGATCTGTCCCTATAACCCACTCGCCCTAGAAGGTAACCCTCCAATGTGGTTCCCACCCTACTGGACACAGCAGGGAACCTTGGCTGGAACTCCTGCACCCCCAAAATGGCTTTCGCCCAGCAGCACACCAGTCATACCAGCACACCTGCAGCAACTAAGTCTGGGCCTCTCAGCCAGCTGTGCCAGGAGGCAGCCCCATGCACCAATGTGTGTATGTGTGCAGCAGCTGCTGCTGGGCATTGCAGCCAGTCTTGCTCACCAGCATGCCTGCAACAATCACAGACCAGCCAACAGGATGGTGCATGCAGCCCACACAAAGGCTACCCCTGGAGCACCTGGTTCTGGTGACCAGAGGGAATTATCCTTTTGGGCCCCACAGGACACCTTCTCTATAGGGTCACTCCTTCAAAACCTGGAGATGAAACTGATCTACCTAACAGACAAACACACACACAAAGTCAGACAGATGAGGAGACAAAGGAAGATGTTCCAAACAAATAAAAAAACAAGATTAAAAAAAAAACAAAAAAACAGGAAACTACAAGAACAGAGATAAGCTGTCTACCTGATAAGGAGTTCAAAGTATCAGTTGTAAAGACAGTTGCCAAACTCAGAAGATTGGATGAATACAGTGAGAATTTCCAGAAAAAGAAAATATGGAAATGAACCAATCAGAACTAAACAATACAATAACTGAAATAAAAAACACATAGAGACTCAAATGCAGATTAGATGATAGAGAAGAACTGATCAGCAGTCTGGAACACAGGGTAGTAAAAATCAAGCTGAACAGCAAAAAGAAAGAATTTTAAAAACTAAGGATAGTTTAAGGGACCTCTGGGGCTACTAGATCAAGTATACTAAAATTCACATTATTAATTTCTTACAGAAGAAGTGAGAGATAAAGACAGAAAACTTATTTGAAGAAAAAGCTGAAAACTTCCCTAAACTCAGGAAGGAAAGAGGTACCTGGTCCAAACAAGATAACAAAGAGAGCCCCAAACAAGATAAATGTAAAGAGGCCCACACTGAGACACACAGAAATTAAGTGTCAAAAATTAAAGGGAGAGATTCTTAAAAGCAGCAAGAGAAAAGCAATTAGTTACACACAAGGGCACACCCAGAAGGCTATCAGATGACTTTTCAGCAGAAACTCTGAAAGCCAGAAGAGAGTGGCAGGATACACTCAATGTACTGAAAGGAAAAATATCTAAAACCAAGAATAATCTACCCAGCAAGATTATCTTTCAGAATTGAAGGAGAGATAGAGTTTCCTAGATGAAAAAAGTTAAAGGAGTCATTAACTCTATCAACTCCAAATGTTACAGGGACTTCTTTAAGCAGAAGAGCCCATAACGTGAAGTAAGAAAACTGTGGAAGAAAAAAAAATTGTGCTGGTAAAAGCAAACATATAATAACAAACCAAATAACAAACATATAATGCATATAAACATATAATAACAAACCAAAGTAATAAAAACTATAATAATCAGTTAATATATATATAAATAAAAAGATACAAAATAGGATATCAAAAGCATAAAATGGTTGGTTAAAAATGTAGTACTTTTAGAATGTAGTTGAACTTAAGCAACCATCAAGAAATAGACTGCTATATACAGAGGGTGTTAGAGATGAACCTTATGGTAACCACAAACCAAAAACCTAGAATACTTACACATAACACATACACACACACACACACAGAAAAGAATCCAAACATAACACTAAAGTCACCAAATCACAAGGAGAGAGCAAGAGAAGAAAGGAACAAAGAAAAACTACAAAAACCAGAAAACAACAAAATGTCAATAAGTACATACATATCAAAAATTACTTTAGGGACGCCTGGGTGGCTCAGTTGGTTAAGCGGCTGCCTTTAGCTCAGGTCATGATCCCAGCGTCCTGGGATCGAGTCCCACATCGGGCTCCTTGCTTAGCAGGGAGCCTCTGCCTCTGCCTGCCTCTCTGTCTGCCTGTGCTCGCTCTCTCTCTCTAACAAATAAATAAATAAAATCTTAAAAAAAAAAAAAAAGTTAAAAAAAATTACTTTAAATGTAAAAGGACTAAATGCTCCAATCAAAAGACACAGGGTAATCAAACAGATAAAAAAACCAAGATTCATCCATATGCTCCCTGCAGAGCTTCACTTCAGACCTAAAGACACAAACAAACTGAAAGTGAAGAGATTGAAAGAGATATTCTATGCAAATGGAAATGAAAAAAAAAAAAACTGCAGTATTAGACCAAATAGACTAACACAAAGACTGTAACAAAAGAAAAAGTGCACTATATCATGATAAAAAGATAAATTCAATAAGCCGATATAATAACCAAATCTATGCACTAAAACAGGAGCACCTAAATACCTAAAGTATTAACACTTACACTTATAAAAAAACAACCTGGGGCGCCTGGGTGGCTCAGTGGGTTAAAGCCCCTGCATTCGGCTCAGGTCATGGTCTTAGGTCCTGGAATCGAGCCCCGCATCGGGCTCTCTGCTGAGCAGGGAGCCTGCTTCCTCCTCTCTCTCTGCCTGCTTCTCTGCCTACTTGTGATCTTTGTCTGTCAAATAAATAAATAAAATCTTTAAAAAACAACAACAACAACAACGTGATAGTAATACAATAGCCTGGGACTTTAACATCCCACTTACATCAATGGATAGATCATCCAAACAGAAAGTCAATAGGGAAACAATGGCCTTAAACAACACATTAGACCAAATGTTATTGATATACACAGAATAATCATGTGATACCACAGAAAAAGGTCTCAATAAGTTTAAGAAGACTGACTTAGTATTAATCATCTCTTCTAACCACAACAGTGTGAAACTAGAAATCAGTTACATGAAAAAACAAACCCTGAAACAAATAAAAATGGAAACAACTTCCAAAATCTATGAGATGTGACAAAAGTAGTTCTAAGAGGGAATTTTAAAGCTATAAAGATCTAACTCAAGAAAAAAGAAAAATATCAAATAGTCCAATTTTACAAAAAGAAAGCCCAGAGTTAATAGAAGGAAGGAAATAAAGATCAGAGTGGAAATAAATGAAATAGAGACTGAAAACAAAAACCCAAGAGGAAAAAAAAAAAATCAGTCAAACTAAGGACTGCTTCTTTGAAAAGATAAACAAATTTGATAAATCTCTGGCCAGATTCTGCTCCTTCCCCCACTTCCCTCCCTCACAAAGAACCCAAATAAAATAAAATAAAATAAATGAAAGAAAAGTTACAAATGACATTACAAAAACACAAAGGATTATGAGTTCACTATGACTGATTATATGCCAACAAATTGGATAGCCTAGGAGAAATGGATAAATTCCTAGAAACAAGTAATCTTCTACAACTGAATCAGGAAAAAATAGAAAATCTGAACAGACTGATTACAAAACTCCCAACAACAACAAAGTCCAGGATTATACAGCCTCAGGTGAATTCTGCATAGCATTTAAAAAGTTTATACCTATTCTTCTCAAACTACTCCAAAAAGCTGAAGAGGAAGGACATTTCCAAATTTATTCTACAAGGCCAGCATTACTCTGACACCAAAACCAGACAAAGAAACTACAAAAAAAGAAAATTGCAGGCCAATATCCTTGATAAGTATAGATAGATACAAAATCCTCAAGAAAATATAATGGAATCCAGTGATATATTTAAAGGATCATATACCATGATCCAAGTGGCATTTATTCTAGGGATACAAGAATGATTCAATATTCATAAATCTATCAACATGACACACCACATTAAAATGAGGAATAGGGGCGCCTGGGTGGCTCAGTCATTAAGTGTCTGCCTTGGGCTCAGGTCATGATCCCAGGGTCCTGGGATCAAGGCCCAAATTGGGCTCCCTGCTCAGCAGGAAGCCTGCTTCTCCCTCTCCCACTGCCCCCTGCTTGTATTCCCTCTCTCGCTGTCTCTCAGTCAAATAATAAAATCTTAAAAAAAAACAAAAACAAAAACAAAATGAATAAAAATGATATCACATCAACAGATGCAAAAAAAAGGGCATATGACAAAATTTAACATTCACTTATGATAAAAACTCTCAACAAGGTGTGTATAGAGGAAATATTCCTCAAGGTAATAAAAGCCATACATGACAAGCCCACAGCTAACTTGACAAGTAAAAAGCTTGAAACTTTCAAGCTTTTTCAATCAAACTTGACAGTAAAAAGCTAAAAGCTTTTCCTCTAAGATGAGGAACAAGGATGACCGCTTTTCACTCAACAGTTAATCACCACTTTAATTCAACATAGTACTGGTAGTCCTGGCCCACAGCAATCAGACAAGAAATAAAAAGCATCCAATTGGTAAAAAAGAAGTAAAACTGTCACTATTTACAGAGAAAACCCAAAAGATTCCATCAAAAAACCGTTAGGACAAATAAATTCAGTAAAGTTGCAGGATATAAAATCAATATACAAAAAAGCTGTTGTGTTTCTATACACTAATAATGAACTATCAGAAAGAGCAACTAAGAAAAATGGACAATTTATCCAAAAGATTAAAATACCCAGTAATAAATTTAACCAAGGAGGTGAAAGACCTGCCTTCTGAAAATGAAATGAAATGTCACCACGTAAGAGTTTCAGAATGTATTTTATTTTTTTTAAAGATTTTATTTATTTGTTTGACAGAGAGAGATCACAAGTAGGCAGAGAGGCAGGCAGAGAGAGAGAGGAGGAAGCAGGCTCCCCACTGAGCAGAGAGCCCGAGGTGGGGCTCCATTCCAGGACCCTGAGATCATGACCCGAGCCAAAGGCAGAGGCTTCAAACCACTGAGTCACCCAGGCGCCCCTCAGAATATATTTTAAAAATCAGAAAATGAGGCTAAACAATCTGGCCTTAATCTATTAATAAGAGCCACACTTAATACAGAAGGTTGGAAGTCAGGGAATGGAAAACAATAACACTTGTAGGAAAAAATTATATGGTATCTTGAATTTGCTTTAGAATATACCCCAAAATAAGTAACCTGGGAAGGGAGAGTGGATGAAGCAAAAATGCCAAATCGATCATTGTTGAAGGTTGGTGATGGACACATGAGAATTCATTACACTCTTCCAACTTGGATATTACAAAACTGCTTTTCTAATAATAAACAGGTTTAAAAAGACACAGAAAAAGATATCCCAGGACAATACTAACCCAAAGCAACTTCGTATAGCTATAGGAGTATCAGAAGAAAGGTAAAAGCATTGCTAGAAGGGTATTACACAGAATAAGAGCATCAATTCCTGTGAAAGATGTAAAAGTTGTATTTTTTATGTATGTATCTGTATATCCTCAAAAATAATATGGAAAAAAATGGAAAGAACTAAAAATGAAGAGAAAAAAATATATCAATCACTACACTGGGAAATGTTAACATGTCTCTTCCAATAATTGTATCAAACACACACACACACACACACCACTAAGGAGTTAGGAAATTTGAACCACACAAAGAATAAATTTGACCTAATAGTCCAAATATAGGAGAAAATGGAGTTTTCAAGAATAGTTACACATTTCTGTCACATGTAGAGAGATCTTGGGAAAATTTTGATATATCAGCATATATATCAGAGGAAAGACTGTTCAAATAAACTATGGCAAGACTATTATCCATGTGAGGGGAAAAACACTGGATCCCTATAACTCACATCCAGGTAGATTAACAATATAATTTAAAATGTGAAACTTTAAATTTTAGAATATCCTTATCATCTCTGGATAGAGAAGTCTATTATTTTTGAAATAATATACTATTAGCTTAATCTACAATAATTCAAGATGGTGATTTTTTGAATAGAAGGCAAGAAATAGGAGGGAGATGAAATCATACAGGTATACATGAGGGCTTCAACTTTACTGGCAATTATTTCTTCATTAGCTGGTAGGCACAAAGATATTCAGTATATTATTCTATATTATTCTTCATGTCATAAGTGTTTTACAAGGAATTCTTAAGAGAAAACAAACACTTGTCTACACTATGCAATACATACTATAACAACAGCTCAGTCATGAGATTAAGGTGAAATGGATTAGATAGTACCTATGTAAATGGAAAAGAAAACAATGTGAAAAAAAAAAAAAACTTAACAAAGGAAATCCTAGTTAGAAGATAGAAGTGGCAGGGCACCTGGGTGGCTCAATTGGTTAAACCACTGCCTTCAGCTCAGGTCATGATTCTGGAGTCCCCAGATTGAGCCCCATAGTGGGCTCCCAGCTCTGTGGGGAGTCGGCTTCTCCCTCTGACCTTTTCCCCTCTCATGCTCTCTTTCACTCTCTCTCTCTCAAATAAATAAATAAAATCTTAAAAAAAAAAAAAAGAATATGAAGAAATGGGAGTAGTTAAGAACATCTGTTCAGGGTTGCCTGGGTTGCTGTCAGTTAAGCATCCGACTCTTTGATTTTTGGCTCAGGTCATGATCTCAGGGTTGAAAGACTAAGCCCTGTGTGGGGCTCTGTGCTGAGTGTGGAGCCTGCTTAAGATTCTCTCTCCCTCTGCCCCTCCTCACACTTCCCCACCCCATGATCACACATGCTCTAAAATAAAATAAAATAAAATCTTTAAAAAAAATTAAAAATTTTTAAAAAAGGAACATCTCTTCAGATATGGAGGTTAAGAAAATGAGTGGAAACCAAGTCTCTGAGTAGTGTTAATCTGATGTAACAAATTATATATTACTATGTTACTATATTACAAATAGGACTCAGGTATTATAAATGGTGCAGCCAGAGTTTTCTTGACTCCCCCAAAGCCAGTATTACCTTCCATTATAACATGTTTTCATAAATAGAAATGGCCCAGAGGGAAAGCTAGTGCAAATGCCCATACATGAATGATCACCAACTAGTCTTTAAAAGATGTTTGCAGGGGCTTCTTGGTGGCTCAGTTGGCTAAGCGTCCAACTCTTGGTTTCAACTCAGGTCATGATCTCAGAGTGGTGGGATGGAGCCTGCCTCAGGCTCCATGCTGCTGAGCTTGGAGGCTGCTTGGGATTCTCTCCCTCTACCCTTTCCCTATGTTCACGTTCTCTTTCTTTTTCTAAATAAATAAATAAATAAATAAATAAATAAATAAATAAAAAGATTTTTTTTTTTTAAAAAGATGTTTGCATTCAATAAAAATTATAGGTCTTTGAGCACAGTAGTGTTAGTTGCCTCCCTGGGATCTTGTTACAAAACCAGCCTCAACCAAATATTCAAAAGATTTTGGAGGTTATTCAACCTAGCATAGTTCTGGGGCTTGATCCCAGGATCCGGAGACCACGATCTGAGCTGAAGGCAGATACTTAACCATCTGAGCCATGCAGGTGCTCCAAGATCAGTCTTCGCATGCTAGATCCTATCATACCAGATACAAAGGAAGTTATGAAAGACTATCAGGAACGCTCGAAAGGACTCAGAGACAACTTGAAGAGGCTCGACTGGCCACAGAGAGGACAGCGTGGACAACAATACAAATAGTATAGAAAGCAGTACTTCAAATTTGTTTAAAGTTACGCTAAAAAAATAGTAACTGATTACTTCTAGAGGATGACAGAAAACAAATTCTCATTTTGAAAACGTATTTTTAAAAAATGGATAAAAATCAAAGGTTTATTCTTCCTTTCCTATATAAATTGTGCCACTAGATGGCCAGTTTCTCTTTATAGAAGCATTCTAGCCAACACATCAAGAAATGATTGAATAAAAAAAATGACTTTGCAATCCCTAATAAATTAATGGATCTAAGCATTTAGCAATAATGGTAATGGCTACTATTCCTACAAAAAGATAAACTGATCAAAACTATAAACAAAGGCAAAGATGTGATTCCTGTAAAAGTCAAGAAGGGAAGAGGGAGTTGTAGCTAAAATAGGTACATGGAAAACTTATGAAGAGACTGGGCGATGTTCTCTTTCTTGATCTGGCAGAGATAACAAGTGTTGTTTATAATTAATTGGTAATGCTTTATGTAAGATCTTTGTATCTGTACTATATTTTACAATTAAAAGTTTTAAAAAATGTTTGAAAATATGTTCAAATAGTTTGGGATAATGAGTACTCTCCTATACATTGCTGGTGGGAACATAAATTGGTAGTCTTTATGGAGGACTTTAAGGCAAAACCTGTAAGAATTACAAATGGACACACCATTGACTTAATTCCAGTTTCAGGAATTTACCTTATGGTTACTATTCCACACATATGAAACGTAAAAGGCTATTTACTGCATGACTCTTGTAATAGCAAACTACTGGGTACAACTAAGTGGCTACTGATAAGACACCCGTAGGAAATTACAGTGCACTATACAGTGGAATCATCATGTACCTGTAAAAAAATGAAGCAGCCTAAGGTGATCTACACAATCGCTACAATCTCTAGAAGATACCAATGCAGAAATAGGAAAACTATGTTAAAATTCATAAAGAGGGATCCCAAATAGCTGAAACTATCTTTTTTTTCTTTTTATTTAAGCTTTATTTAAACATATAATGTAACCCCACCACCCTCTCCCAACCCCTCTCCCCCCCACCCCCCTCAGTTTGTTTTATGACATTAAGAGTCTCTTTTGGTTTGTCTCCCTCCCGATCCCATCTTGTGAAACTATCTTTTTTTAAAAAATATTTCATTTATCTATTTGACAGAGAGAGATCAAAAGTAGGCAGAAAGGCAGGCAGAGAGAAAGGAGGAAGCAGGATCCCTGCCGAGCAGAGAGCCCGATGTGGGGCTCGATTCCAGGACCCTGAGATCATGACCTGAGCGGAAGGCAGAGGATCAACCCACTGAGCCACCCAGGCGCCCCAGCTGAAACTATCTTGAAAAAGAACAAAGCTGGAATACTCGCACTTCCCAATTCCAAAACTTACCACAAAGCTACAGTAATCAAAAAGGTGTAGTATTAGTACAAAGGCAGACATATAGATGAATAGACAGCACAGAAATAAACCCTTACATGTATAGTGAAATGATTTTTGACAAGGGTACACAGCCATTCAATGGGAAAAGGAAGTCTTTACAACAAATGTTGCTGGGAAAACTGGATGTCCACATGCAAAGTAATGAAGTTGGACCCTACCTAACATCACATACAATAATTAACTCAAAGTGGACCAAATACCTAAATATAAGAGTTAATACTTAGAAACTCTTTAGAAGAAAACAGGGCAAAAGCCTCGTGATCTTGGATTTAGTAATGATTTCTTAGATATGACACCAAAGGCACAGGCAATAAAAGAAAAAAGATTAACTCGACATCATGAAAATCAAAAAATTTTGTCCATCACAAGACAGTATCAATAAAGTAAAAACACAGCCCATGGGCTGGGAAAAAAATATTTGCAAATCTTCTATCTGATAAGGAATTAATATCCCGAATATACAGAGAACTCCTAAAACTCAACAGTAACAATAACAACAAAACAATTTGAAAATAAAGGACTTGAGTAGAAATTTCTCAAAAGATATTCAAATGGCCAATATGCACATGGAAAGATGCTCAACATCACTGGTCATTAGAGAAATGTCAATCAAAATTACAATTAGATAGCACCTTATACCCATTATGATGGCTACTATCAAAAAATCTGAAAGTAACAAGAGCTAGAGAGGATGTGCAGAAACTGGAATCCTTATGCACTATTGGTGGGAACATAGAATAGTACAGCAGTTATGAAAAACAGTACTAGGGTAGATAAAGATTTCTTCAGCAGGACATAGAAAGTATGAATCATAAAATAAAAAACTTGATAACCTAGATTTCATCAGAATTTAAAATCTGTTGTTTAAAATATAGCAGCAAGAAAACGAAAAGGCAAGCAGCTGGCTGGGTCAAAATATCGGTAAAATCTTCGTCTGAGAAAGGACTCATACCTAGAATATATAAAGAACTATCATGACTCAATATTGAAAAGATAAACCAATTTAAAAATAGGCAAAAGTTTTTATTTGAGAGAGAGAGGGAGAGAAAGCATGCACAAGTCAGGGGAGGAGGGAGAGAGAGACTCCTCATTGAGCAGGAAGCCCAACCTGAGGTCCTGGGATCAAGCCCCTAGGATCACCTGAGCTGAAGGCAGATGCTTAACCAAGTGAACCACCCAAGCACCCTTAAAAATAGGCAAAAGATTTGAACAGATACTTCACAAAAGATACACGAATGATCAATAAGCACATGAAAAGTGCTCACTCTCATTAGTCTCTAAGCAAACGTAAATTAAGCAGTGAGATATCACAACATATCCATCCACTAGAATGGCTAAAATGTGTTAGTGGGGATGTAGAGGAACTAGACTGATACATTGCTGGTGGGAATGTAAAATAGCACAACCACTTGGCAAATCAACTTGGCAGTTTCTCCTAGAGTTAAACATATACTTCCCATATCATCCAAGAAAATTTTCCCCCAAGAAATGAAAACATATCTACAGAAAGTTTTTGTTGTTGTTGTTGTTGTTGTTTTAAAAGATTTTAGTTATTTGAGACTGAGCAAGAGAGAATACAAGTGGGGTGAAGGGTAGAGGGAGAAGCAGACTCCCTGAGCAGGGAGCCTGATGTGGGACTTGATCCCGTGACTCTGGGATCATGACTTGAGCTGAAAGCAGACACTTAACCAACTGAGGCACCCAGGCGCCCCTACAGAAAGACTTCTGCACAAATACAGAAACTTTATAATGGCCAACTACAAGGAAAAACTCAAAAGTCTATCAACAAATAAATGGACAAACAAAATCTGATATATCAGGGCACCTGGGTTGTGTCACTCAGTTGTGCCTGCCTTCGGCTCAGGTTATGATCTCAGGGTCCTGGGATTAGGCCCAACGTCATCAGGCTCCCTGCTCAGTGTGGAGTCAGCTTTTCCCTTTCTCTGTGCCCCTCCCTGCTACTTGTGTAGTCTCTCGCTCGCTCTCTCATAAATCTTTAAAAAAATCTGATAGATCAGGGCGCCTGGGTGGTTCAGTGGGTTAAAGCCTCTGCCTTCGGCTCAGGTTATGATCTCAGGGTCCTGGGATCGAGCCCCGCATTGGGCTCTCTGCTCAGCAGGGAGCCTTGCTTCCCTCTTCCCTTCCTCTCTCTCTGTGGGTCTCTCTGCCTACTTGTGATCTCTGTCAAATTTAAAAAAAAAAAAAAAAAAAAAAAAAAAAAGCTTCTGCCTTGGGCTCAGGTCATGATCCCAGGGTCCTGGGATTAAGCCCCGCATTGGGCTCTCTGCTGGGCAGGGAGCCTGCTTCCCCCACCCCCTCTGCCTGCCTCTCTGCCTACTTGTGATCTGTCAAATAAAAAAAACACTGATAGATCTATACAGAGGAGTATCACTCAGCTGTACAAAGGAGTTAACTACACGCAACACTGATAAATCTCAAAAACATTATACTGGATGAAATAAGCCCGATACAAAAAAGTACACACTATATGATTTGATGATATACTATGAAAAAAAAAAGTCTAATTTATAGTTACTGAAAGCAGTTCCATGCATACCTGGGGCTGGGAATGCAGGGTGACTGATCGGACAGGGGCACAAGGAAAACTTTATAGAGATGGAGAGGTCTTGCACCTTGATTGCTGTATTATCAGAGTATCTATTTGACATGACTCTTAAAACTGTATATTTAAAATAGTGCATTTTACTGTATGTAAATTATAGCTTAGTATAGTTGGTTAACATTTTCTGCATATTATAAGACATAAACATGACTTCTGTTTATAAAATAGGGATAATAATAGTACCTATTTTATATGTGCTGTGATGAGTAAATAGGTAAGGGTTAGGTTATGTGAAACACTTAGGGATTGGAATACAATATGTACTCAAAAAAAGCTAGTGGATTAACATTTTCTTAAAGATAAGTAACTGCACAGCAGACTACAAATCAGCAACTTTCAAACAGGGGTAATTTTGCCCCCCCCAGGGGACAGTGGGCATTGCCTGGAGAAATTTTTTTTTTTAAGATTTTATTTATTTGAGAAACAGAGTGAGAGAGAACATGGGAGGGGAGAAGGTCAGAGGGAGAAGCAGACTTCCCACGGAGCTAGGAGCCTGATGCGGGTCTTGATCTGGGACTCCAGGATTATGACCTGAGCTGAAGGCAGGTGCTTAACCGAGCCACCCAGGTGCCCATGTCTGCAGAAATTTTTGATTGTCATGACTGCAGAGGTGCTACTGGCATCTAGTGAATAGAGGCCAGGGATGCTGCTAAACATCCCATGAGGCACAGAATAGTCTCCACAACAAATCATCATCTGGCCCAAAATGTCAATACTATAGAGATCAAGACACCCTGCTACAAACTAAGTGATAAAACCACCCACAGATATTATTCAAAATGGCTATGTATATATTCTTCTATAAATCAAAAAGAAAACAAAACCAATAGGAAAACAAGCAAATAAGAACATAGACAGTAAGCATGGAGATCCTGACACCGCAGGAAAGTGCCAAGTGAATACATGAGATAGCATTCTAAAACCAATAAAAGCCGCAAAAATGAAAAATTCTGACAATACCCAATGTTGGTGATGATACAGAACAGAAATCTATATTATGCTCTGTAGATGAAAGGGTTAAGTTACATATATGAATATATGCATACATGCATGCATTCTTATTCATACATTAGGATGAACAGTAATAATTATTATTAATAATTCCTAGCTACCTCTAGGAATGAAGGGAGATGGATGGGAGGAGCTTAATTATATATTTACTGTTCCGCTCTCTGAAAGCTTTATGCTTTAAATGATTCCCATTCATTGAACACCTATCATGTATCCAGTAGTAACAGATAGGTTCTTTACACACTTCGTAACTTATTCCTCACAATAATTCTATGTTATAGATATTCCTTATAGAGACAGTGTCTCTGAGAGATTAAATAATTTACTCAAGGTACAGAGGCAGCAAGTGGCAGAGCCTGGATTCAGGCCAAGGGTTTTCTACTGCAAAACCCCATCCTATGTCCCCAAAGTGGCACAATATCATGACCGATGCCTTAAGGTTTGACAAAATTAAAGCGTTCTTGGAAATATTTCTAGTTTTCATAGAAATAGTCTCAACCAAGATAATTCTAGAATGGGAAGATGGTAAAAATAGGATGGCAAAATGCAGACTAAGCAAGGCAATGTAAGCTACAGATTTCTCCCCAGGAAAAACATATAAAATTATATAATTTCAGTGGTTCACAATTTCCCTAATATACACTAAAAAGCCCTGGCTAAAAACATCTGCTTTGGGAAAAAAAAGGGGGGGGGGAATTGAATTATAATATCTGAAAGACTGTTTGAATTTGAGTCGTACATTACAACTAGTGTATGTATGTTCCAAATACAGCTCATGGTCAGAAATCTTTTGATCTGCCTCAATAAATCTATGACTATTCTTACTATAATGAGCTCTTTGCTCCAGAATGATACAAATGAGATTGGTGATTATACAAGGCATGTGGAATTAGTTAAGTTCAATTGTACATCTTGTGTGTAAAGTTACCTTTGTTGAGGGCTGGAAGTTAGAACAAAGAACAAGGGACACCAGGTTTAAAAGATGTTGGATTTTTTTCTATATCCAGAAACAATTACTAGTTAAGTTATATTCATATTCTGTCCATATTTACAAAATGCACAAGATCTAACACCTTCAGTTTTAAAATAAGAATATGCCACACAGTATTTTTTATGTGTAATGATCTTTTTCTTTGTATGTCCTCCTTTCTCATTTTGGGGTAATGGTGCATGTCTTCGCTGCTCCTATTCCTCTTCAATATTCCCTTATTCTGCCACTTTTATCTCCCAGGCAGACAGAAAGCACAATATCTAGATTTCATGTTTTCTACCAACCTAGTTAATTTTGAATTAGTATCTTTTCCCCTCAATAAATACATCTAAACTGGTTAATTTATCTTTGTAGTTTGTATTGAATGTTTTATACATATATATTTTTTTTGATAAGTAACAAGAGGGGAGAAGGGAGGGAGAATCCCAAGCAGACTCCACACTCAGCTCCCGACCCCAACGTCATGACCTGAGTGAAATCTAGTCTGACACTTAACTGGCTGAGCCACCCAGGTGCCTCTGAATATTTTATTTAATATGAATCTTTGGATGGCAAAGGGAAACAGCCATACCGTATAATGGTTCAGAGTTACACTCCATCTAGCACATGGTCTCTTTATTTTACAAACATTTGAGTGCTAACTATGAGCAGCAACTGTGCTATGCAGACAATGGAATCAACAAACACTTGTGGGAAAATTTCAATTAAGTTATACAACATCCTAATTTTTCTTAATGACTAATAAAGGATGTCAACCACAAATTTATCCACGGTTTTTAAAGCTGTATTTTCACCCTGCTTAACATTTAGGGAGAAACTGACATAAAATGACTATTTACAAGTTTGACAATATTACCTCTTTGGACCTTAAAAAATATTACACCCGCACACACAGGCATACTATTCCAATTTGTACTTTCTCTTACTGCTAAATAACTTCTAGATTTTTTTTTTTTAAGATTTTATTTATTTGACAGACAGATCACAAGTAGGCAGAGAGGCAGGCAGAGAGAGAGAGGAGGAAGCAGGCTCCCCGCTGAGCAGAGAGCCTGACTCGGGGCTCGATTCCAGGACCCTGGGATCATGACCTGAGCCGAAGGCAGAGGCTCAACCCACTGAGCCACCCAGGCGCCCCTTCTAGATTTTTAACCATAACCTTTTTCTTCCTGTAATTGAGAACAATTATTTGTCATAAAGTTGTCTGCATGCCCCAACTTCCTATTCATTTTTTTAAAAACAAAAAAACAAAACAAAACTCAGTGTAGTGGAAAAAACCAGACTTTTGAGTTTTCAAAACCCAGATTTGAAACCTGGTTCTGTAAACAAGCTGGCTGAATGACATCTGCACGGGTCACTTAATTTGGCTCCCTGAACTCCATTTTCTTTCCTTTCTAAAGCATGCTAAAATACCTGTATCATCGCCTTCTTCTCAGGATGAAATGAGATAAAGCATGTCCATTACCTAGCACAGTACCTAGCATAGGGATAGATGCCCAGTCACTGGAAGCTACTCCCAGCTTCTAACCTCCTGGAAAAGGGAACGTTTCCTTGACTTGTCGCCATCATAATACCTAGCAAAGTGCTTCCCACATCACAGAGATGATCCCTCAGATAGTGCCTTTGGAGGAAATCTCTACCTTTTTAGTAAATATTTCATTTCTATTACTTTTGAGGCAGCCCTAATTCCACTGGGTATCTTCTAGTACCAGATACACCACACAGATATCTAGCACACATTGTTAATGCTCCTTTCATTCTTCTAATAACCTTCCAACAGCTTCCCACAGTTCTCAGAATACAATTCAAGTTCTTTACTATGGCCTAGTGACCTATTCAGTGGAAGCTTATCTTCCCCCCTCATTTAAAATGTTCTAGCCACGCCTACCCTCCACCTGTCCCTCAAACACTCTTTTTCCAGGCTCAGGGGCCGTTTTCCTCTAACCGGAGTGCCTCCCCCACCATCTTCACAGGCTGGGCTATTCCTAACCGTACACTCAACCTTCGCTTCCAGAGAGACCTCGTCTTGATGACTGCGTCCTGGGCAGTTACCCTGTTTCACTCATATATGGAAGAGCGCTTCCCGCTAAACCGAATTCTCTCTTACTGACTTGTTCCCAAGGGAGGTCAGAGACCGTGCGGATTTTGTTTTCAGATGTACCCCCGTGTCTGGAACTGTGCGTGGCACACAGTAAGCGAGTGACCGCCGGGTCACCACTCATCCGAAGGTCCTTTTTTGGCTTTCAGGCAGGCTGGAGCCTGGGTGTGCGTAGGAGACTGTGACCGAGCGACCGCCCTCCCACCCAGCTCCCCTCTGGATCTTCCGGGCGAGCACCCCTTGCCCTCACAGGGGACGTCGTCGCCAGGGGCCGGCGCTCCTCCCGTCGAGTCACTGCATTCTGGGGTGGATTCCGGCGCTGGGGAGGTCGTGTGGCCACAGCTGCTGGCCCTAACCAGGTGAGCAACTGTCACAGGGCTGCACTCACGAGGCTACCGGAATATGCACGTGAGCCGCGAGCCGGTAACCTTTTTCGGTCCCGCGGAATCCGACGGAGCCTGCCACGGGAGAACGTGGTGGCGTCGGCCTCCCCAACCCGGAGTGAATGCTCAAGGAGAGGACGTCCTCCCAAAAGCGGCGGGAGAAAGTTTAACGCTGGTCACTAGGAAACGACTTCCAGAGAACTGGCTGAAAAACTCACCAAAGAGCGTAAGTTCCCCACACGCCCCGGCCAAACTCGACCGGAAGGAGGAGCCGCAAGAACAGGACTAGGGAGCGCGCGCCTCATCTGCGCAGCGGCAGTAAAGGCTGCACGGCCCCTCTCAGTCAGCCGCGCAGCCGCAGTAGAAGCTCCGCGAGCTCAGGGTGGGGCGCGGACTAGGGTGGAGCTAGCCCCTCGCGCGCGCTGACGCGAAGAGTCGCGGCGGAAGGGTGTGGACGCGCAGGCGCCGCGGTGGTTCGGGACGGGGGGGGAGCGAGGAGGCGGGGCCGCGCAGGCGCCGTGAGGGGCGGTAGCGGCGGCGGCGGTGGTAGCGGCGGCAGCTGTGAGGGGGTTCCGGGAAGATGGTGCTGATTAAGGAATTGTGAGTGGGTCGGTGGGCGCGAGCGAGGCTACGCGACGGCGGTGGTGGGAGACTCACTGAGAAGTGGTGGAAGCGGAATATTTCTAGAAAGGAGCGAGCCTCTGGCTGGCCTCTCCCTGCGCGCGCCCCCTCCCCCCGGCCCGTGCCCCCGGCCCACCGTAGGAAGGCCTCACCACCGCGCGTCCTCAAACCCTCTGCCCAGGCGTTGCCGTGGTAACACCGTCGCCCACTCCCCTGGGGCGGAGGCGCCTGGGTCCCGGCTGGAGCGCGTGGCTCGGAAAGGCGAGGCCGGGAGTTTCCGCTGGGACCCGCCTTCTCCCCATCTCCCCTCCACCTCCAGCCCCAGCCTGGGCCCACCCGCAGGCCCGCGACGGGAACCGAGCCGGGGACCGAGTCGGAGCCCGAGGGTAGGGAGGCGCGGTGGGTCTGACAGTGATTTGTCGTGTGGGGTGGAGCCTACCTGTAGCCCGCGGAAGATGGGCTTGCCGGGTGGAGACAGCCCGGGTGTTGCGACTCGAGTTGGGCCGTAGGCGCCCTGAAGTTCCAGCAGGAGCTGGGAGTTCGGAGAACTGCGCTCCCTAAGGCAGCGTAGTTGTCTCAGTCGGGAGAGGCGTCTCTCTGCTTCGAGTCTCAGCTTTCACATCTTTAAGATGGGGTGACGCAGGGTTCCACCTACTTCACGACGTGGTGAGAAATTGTTAACACGTGGCCTGTCAGTTGGCTTTCAGGTGCCTGGCGGAGTGCTGTTACTGAAAGGTTACGGCATCTGCCACCGCAGCTGTCACGTCGGTCGCTTTCACAGGAAATCTGTTAGCTGATTCGTATCGTCAGCATCCTGTGGGCAACCAAGGAGTTCGCGTATGGTCTGTTCTTAGGTTTTTTCAAAAGCTCGTCTCACTTTAAATTCTTAAACGTACATGTTGGCTTAATTTAGTTATCTTAAGACGCCTTATCTTTAGTGTTCCCAGATTTCCTTTAGAAAGTCACTCCTGTCACTTCTCTGCTTAAAACTCTCCAAAGACGCTCCCCCCCGCCCCCCATCTCACTGTGAATAAAGAAGTCCTTAGGTCTTAACATTATTTTCTGTTCTGGTCTGATCGCATTTGCTACCCTGCATGTTCCCGTGTCCATTTCAAGGCTCAAGCTTCCTATAGTTCTTTCATTACTTCAGGAAAAAAGCTCAGTGCAAGGCCTTTCTGCTTGCTGTTCCCTCTGCCTGAAGTGCTCTCGCTCACCGGCCTCCTTCAGGTCTCAAGTATCACCTTCTTAGGGAGTCCCTCTTTGAAGACCTAATTGCAATCCCCACCATTTGGTATTTGCCTTTCCTACATTGTTGTCAGTAGCAATTATTACTGTCTAACATGCGATACAGTTACTTTTTTCCCTATTTTACCACATGTATTCTCTTGCTACATGCAAACTCTATGAATTTGTCTCTTTTGCTCACTTCCATATTCCCAACTCTTAGAATAGTTCTTGGAGCATAGTAAGGGCTCAATAAGTACTTGTTAAGTTAATGAAAAATCACAACTTTAGTCAGTGACAGGGATCCTGAGAAAAGACACACTTTTGGATAAAGTTTATTTATAGTATTGAACTCTGGATAAAGTTTTTCGTCCAAGCCTTTTTCGCAATGTATCGTGAAAGTTTTACTTATTACTCTGACATCTTTTAATGTAGGTAGGTGGCAGATATTAAGACAAATGGAGGAAACAAGACAGAAGGAAATTGACTTGGCCCAAGTCACATAGCAAGTGAGTTGCAGAACTGATCTTACATCATAGATCTCGTCATTTTTATTAGAGTTATTTCCTCCCTTCTAAAATGTGAATTAAGTGTTCAATAGATCCCTTTGACAGTTAGTGAGGAGTATCAAGCTAACTCATGGAAAGCAGTCCCCATTGGGAATTTGCACAATATGCTTTTTGTGAAACCATTACTTTCATTATAAAAATTTAAATGTGCCAAGGTAACACATGCTGAAAAAATGTGCCCAAATGCAATTTTTTTTTCCTAAGGAGTTATAAATTACATTTCTTGATGTTCATGCTTCATGTGTGTCTCCCTAGACATTTTTTTCCTCCTTTTAGACTTTTTAAAAGCAGAGTCTGTTTTTATTTTGTTTCTAGTACCTGGCATAACATCTGGGCCAGCATACTGTAAGTGCTCAGTGTTGTTGAATGAAAAACAGAATTCTTTCTATTTGTGAGTCAACTTTCTAAAATCGTTTTTGGTCAGGAGCACTGAATAGGTCATTCCTATGTGAAGATGTTGGTAAACTGTAAAATACTTCGGCAAATGTTTGTTGTCTTAAAAAATGTTATCTATTTTTGACATAAATAAAAAGGTTAGAAATGACTTTTCAGGGTGAGGAGTTCCCTTAAGTTGTTACTTAAGCAATAAATGAAGTTGCCATTAGTGTAAAGTCCTAGTTTTAAAGAATTAGTTGCTAGTTCCATTTGGAAAATTATTTTCCTGAGGATTTTCAGAGAATTGAAAATTTTCAAATTGTTGTAAAAGATGAATGAGGCTTTGAGAAAAAGAGAATATCAAAACCTATCTATTCCTTTTACTTTTCATAAGCAAATAGTGAAGAATTTGACTCATCATTCATCCAGAATGTCTTAATCAGTCGCTTTGATTTTGTGAAATAAGTTTTGCTCTAAGTGTTGCTATATTAAAATAGGGATCTTCCCACTAGTGAGTAGTTGTTAAAATTACTCAACAGTGATTCTTTTGGTTTTGTGAAAGTTCCAGGAAGTCTTTAACTCTTTCCTCTCTATTCCTTCCCTTTCTTCTGCAGCCTGTCTTCTTGGTTCAGGCCTTTGTAAATCTTTGCCCAGCCTCCCCAAAGATGGTTTTTTTCCCCCACACTCCTGCCTCTCAGTGTTTTTTTAAACAGCTACAGATGACTTCTTTAGATTAGCTATAGTCATATCATTTCCCTTTTGGAACAACCTTCCTGGATCCCTTGTTGCCTAAAAATGTAATAGATTTCTTTTCATTGTATTCCAGGTCCTAAAAATATGCTCCCAACATGTATCTCTGTCTAGATCTTTTTTTATCTTTCAGAATATGCTCTCAACCTATATCTTAGTCTGCCTCTCCCCCCTACCACACCCTTTTGGCCCCAGTTTATTTTCTGTTACTGAGACAGTGAGCAAATCAGTGTGTATTCTGAGGAGACAGTTAAGAGGGTTAGGTATGCAAGGATTTTTTGTATAACAAGTTTATTTTTGATGAGAATAGGAATTAGTAATCACGGTGCTTGAGAATGTTCATTGTCTTTAGGTGACAGAGAGACAAAGAGTGATGAGTGACCTCAAATAGTGACAGAGGGGAGAATAACAGGAGGCATGTTTTATACATGTTGGAGGTCGAGGTGATGTGAAGACTCAGGCATAGATGTTTGAGGAGAATAGGGAGAGAGGTATGGGTGGATGTGCAGCTGAAGAGAAGTTGGAATGAGGAAAAACTATTGGGAATTTTCTATACAATGAAAATCAAGGTGACCACTGTGGGATTTTTTTCCGTTTTCTTTTAATAGAAAGTTAAAATGAAAATTTTACATAACACTGCCATGGTACCCTAATAGCGGGGAAAAGTCTTAGAAAGACCAGGCCAAAAAAAGAAGTTGCTCTCTTGGACACCAGCCATTATCATGAGATAATTGATAGGGATTTTCAGAGTTTACGCTGGAGATAAGTGAAGGTACTTCCCTAAAAAAATCTGGTGATAAACTGCAATATTCTGATATAATTTACCATAATAGTCTTTTTTTGGATGATATCTTTAGGGGCATTATGCCTCCATTTTCAGTCCTTTTGTTGGTCTAGTAACAAACTCTTGGACAGAATCAAACACCAATCAACCTTACATTGTGTTTGCCCTGGAAGGGGTTCTATTTCTAAGGTTCAAAGTATTTCCCTTGGTAAAGTTTTTTTCTTGTTACATCTAAAGGAGTTTTTACTTGTTTTTCTCTTAATAGAACTGAGGAGTAATCAGGTACTGGGGAACAGTTTTTGGAAGCATTCATTCATGAGATTCAAGATATATATTCTATGAGAAATAACATAAAAACAAAATATGTAGTACATAGATGGAGAATGAAACCATACTAAAAATTTCATGAGGGCAACCTGACCAGACAGTCTAAAAATAATATATTCAGTACCCTGTAATTTTCAGTGATGAGTTTACTCTTGTTCCTTTTCTCCTCACAAGAATCTCTGCAGCTGTGTTTTTGGGGTCCTGGTACGATGAGGTCACTAAATGGGAGTGATCATTGAGACCCACAAGTAGTAGTTTTACTTCCCCAATTTAAAAATTCTTATTTAGAGCCCTGGGCATTGGAAAGACAATAACATCCTTGTATTATGCTATCATTGGATTTAAGCAAAAGTTCTTCTAAGTGTTTTAAAGCCAAATATTTCATATGTGACAATTTTTTTTTTTTCTTTTGTTGTTTTAGCCGTGTGGTTTTGCCATGTTCTGTTCAGGAGGTAAGTCTTGCTTTTTTTTCTGTATTATTTTGCTAATATAGCTTATTTCAATATGTTAATCTAAAGTATTTTTGTTATATTTACTTACCTTTACATTCCAGTTTGTGTGACAAAATGAATTGTGGTATATTACAGATAATTCATTGTAAACGAATTCTGATACATTGCCTTGTTTTGGAAAGCTCTAAAGACTGGTTTAATCTTCTGCCAGTTCAGAAATTCTGGCTGCAGGCTACAGTATCCCAGAAAGGAGGTTCCTGCCTCAGCATAAGCATTTTAAGGCTAACTAACTTGCAGCTTAGAGAAATTTTTTACTGTTGGATATTTTAAACATTTGTCTTTAAGCCAAAGTTTGCTTTCCTGTAATGTTTGTTGTTTACAATTCCTTCCACTTGGGCAGTGGGAAATAAGCCTGTTCTGTCTGGCATATGGTAGCCCATCAGGTTTTCTCCTGGCCATTCTCTCTGCTCCCCTCAAGTTCTTTTGTTCCATCTTCTCTGCATGAGGTCACAGGGTTAAACATTCCCAGCGTGGTCATCTGGCCTAGTATAACATGACCTCTAGATTTCCTCACCAGCTGGTCTCACTACCACTTGCATTGTAGTTATTGCTCTTAACTGCGAACAGTATTCCAGACGTGATCTGACCACCATGTAAGTGTGAGAGATTATTGTCCCCCTTGATCTGCACATAATGTAGAAATATGCTACCTGTTCAGAACTTGCATGTCCTTCATTTGTAGCTATTTGTGGTAGAGCCGGGAAGAGGATAAAAGCAGAGAAACTGAGATATATGTAGCAAACCCCACAAAGCCCGCTGGGTCGTTCGAGAACTTGAACGCAGTTTGCACTTGCTCAGTTATCTCGTGTTCCTGGAGCTGACAGTAGATTAGAAGCAGTGAATTGGAAGTGGAACAAAACAAACTGATAACCTAAGAAGTGACAGCTGACAGAAGACAGAAAAAAACAAAAACAAAATAAAATGCAGGAACTAAAAATGAGTAGCTGTCTAGCACAGCTTAAAGTAGACTTGAACATAGCTGTATATATCTCAGTAGTGCCCAAGATTTCCCTATATTTAAACACTCAAGACAAACCAGGCACCCCTATGCTTTGCTTGGGCAATTGATTGTGTGAACTTGAATGTAGAAATTGACATTCGTTTTTGTTAAATTTTTTTCTTTTGTTTCAGTTAGTTGGATCAACTTGTTGAAATCTTTCCGAGTCTTGGTGTTGTCACTGAAAATAAGCTCAGTTTTTTCTTCTTTTCAGGCTTACTAAACATGCCTTCTGTCTCTATTTAAATTAGTCTTAAAAATGAGAATGACAGGCTAGTGGCATGCCACAAAATAGCAGTTCATTAATAACTTTTTTGGATACTGTTGTTTAGTTGTTTCTTTGTAAAGTTCTGTTACTCTTTTTCTGACCAAGATTAAATTTACCTTTTGATTGAGACATTTTAATTATACTTAAAAAATATGACAGTGTTGAAAAGTACATTTTAAAGGACTTAAGGATTGTAGCATTATTGGATTAACCTGATATTATATCACAAAAACCAAAGAAATACACCCTCTCTGCCATCTAAAATCCCTACAGAAATTATTTCTGTTGCTTTTAGGAAATGTGTTTGGTTCTACCCTCCTAAACCCAAACTGAGTGATTGAGTTAGTGTGTATTTAAATTAACCTTCAAGATAGTGTCATATTCTCATGGACTTTTTAGTATAAATATTTACTGAGCTTACAACTACTCCTATTTTTTGTCTCACATAAAATGTTCATTTTGAATGATTCATTTTTAGAGATAGCATTTCTTTGAAAATATGCTTTAAAACAAAAGCATTTCTTCAGGCTGTCCTTCCTGGGGGGGAAGAAACTTAGCCAAATTTGAAGAGATTGGAGACAGTGCCATGGTTGAGTCACTAGAACAAATTAGAATATGAGAACTTTGCTTTTTATTATTTGTTGGAACTGTTAGCAGCTCCAGATTGGCCCAGAACAATACTGTCCACTCACAGGTATTGGTTCAGGCCATTGAGAACTCTGGTTTATTTTAAAGTGAAATAGAAACCACTGTCAGCAATTTCTTGCCTTTTATAGTAATTCTTGTGTATTTATAATACTTTAAAAACAGTTTCTGTTTATTGGAGAACTTTACAATTAACAGTTTGGATCCTGGATACTCAGTACTGCTTCTGTTGAGGTGGAGAAGGGTGAAATTGGGCATATCAGGCAAAAGTCATGGGAAAAAAGACCCCAGAGCTCTACTGAAATTTGGACTGTAATAGTTCTTTGTATTTTCAGGCTTTTTTATTATACTTCATATATCTTCTCTTTATCATTGACCATGGTATTCTGGTCGCTCAGCTTTCTTAATTAGCAGAGTAACAGTTATATTCCTTCATGCTTTTTTTCCCTCCCCAGAATTCTGTGGAATTAAATGAGGTAGAATAGATCTGAAAGTGCTTTGGAAAATACAAATGGACATTATACAAAAAGTTGGGCCAAGCATCAAGATGTTTTCTTGATAAGTGGATAGGACATATGAGGGCACCCCAGAGTATTTGTAACTAGCAGTTTTCCCAAATCATGGAAATCTCATAAAATATTATAGTTTCTTGAGGTTGTATGATCTAGTGTTTAATCTTCCTAAGCATATTAATTTTTAACTTGAAGCATGTTTTCATATGGAACAGATGTGCTGAATGGTTTGGATAGGCTTTTCTATATCATATATGGTAAGATTTTAGCATAGGAAATTGCCACAGGTACTATTGGCTTAATGAAATTCTGTGCTCTGAAATTCCAGTATCAGGTTGGGCAGCTTTACTCTGTTGCAGAAGCTAGTAAGAATGAAACTGGTGGTGGAGAAGGAATTGAAGTCTTAAAAAATGAACCTTATGAGAAGGATGGAGAAAAGGGACAGTATACACACAAAATCTATCACCTAAAGAGGTAAGCTAATTGTTCACATCAGATGCTTAGTCATTCTATTGAAGACGATGCTTTAATTCTCTAGCTTATTTATTGATTGGGTAATTCCTTAACTTCCTGGGCTGTATGCTGAGATACTTTTTAAATTTTACTCTGACAATATGTTGCACTTTAATTTTTTGAGAGACCCCCTCCATTGGTTATTTTTAAATTATAAAAGTGTTAGAATTGTTTATTAAAAAAATTCAAACAACAGGGAAGGTTATAAAATAAAAACTTAGTCCCGTCTCTTGCCATCACATATGCATAACCCCAGGGAGAACCACTAGTAACAGTTCCTCCTTCTGGATCATTTTCTATAGATATTCAAATAAGTTTTTAAAAATAAACATACAGAGAGCTCTATCACTTGCATCATTTTTTGTTTCTACGGCAGACAGGATCCTGTCATACATATGGTTCTGCAGTTGGCTTTGTTTTTCATGGAGTGACACATTGTGAACACCCTGCCATGTTATTTAATGTCCATGTCCTTGTTTTGAAGGCTGAGTGACCTTTCTTGCTCTGAACAAAGCATAGGTGATTTAACCATTCTCTAAATGATAAGTCAATTTAGGTGTTTTTTGCATGTTACAGGTAGTATTTCTGCGAACATGGTTGCACGTCTTTGTGCCTTAGGTTACTGTTTCTCCAGGAGAAATGTATAAAAGTGGAATTTTGCTGCAAGGACATGCTTATTTAAAATTTTGATACTACTGCCAGATTGCCCTCCAAGAGTTTGGTAGTGTTCATTTTCCATATTTTTCTCCATTTATTTATTTGCCAATGTGATACACAGAAGTAGTCTCTTGTTCAAATTTGCATGCTTTATTAGTGAAGTTGAATGTATTTTCCTATTAGTAGACCATTTGAATTTCTTGTGTGACTTGACTGTTGAAATCTTCCATTCATTGTTTTTATCTCTTTGGTTTATAGAAGTTCTCCTGAGTTTGGCACAAATATTTTTTGAAAAAGATTTTATTTATCTTAGAGAAAGTGAGTGAGTGGGAGGAGAGATGGAGTCGGGGGAGAGAGAGAGAAAGAGGATCTTAAGCAGATTCTGCACTGAGCTTGGAGCCTGACATGGAACTTGATCCTACAACACTAACATCTTGACCTGAGCCACCCAGACACCCCTAGCTAGCATAAATATTTTAGGATAGAATATGCATGCCAGTATTTGTCCAAGGGCAGAAGATCAGTAATGGTTTTTAAGAGTCTATTTTGTAAGTGGTTCCCCTAATTTACTAAAAGTAGGAGGGATGGGGACATCTAGGTGGCTCAGTCAGTTAAGTGTGTGCCTTTGGCTTAATCATGATCCCAGAGTCCTGGATCGAGTCCTGTTTTGGATTCCCTGCTCAGAGGGGCATCTGTTTCTCCCTCTCCCTTTGCCCATCCCCCTCTGCTCATGCTCCCATGCTCTCTCCTTCTCTCTGACAAATAAATACATTTTTTTTCAAAGTAGGAGAAATCTTTGGTCTTTGGTCTTTTCTTGGCTTTACTTCTTCATAATGAAATGAGTAACACCCAATTTGTAGATTTTTTTTTTTTTTTGGTAACACTCCTTAAAGTTGTAGGTGAGCTGTGTGACAATCAGTGTTTTCTGTTTTCTCAGTTTAAAACCATTGCTTGGTTTATACTGACACATGAATATAAAGTAGGTTGTCATTTTATAGAATCTTAATTTTTATTTATTTATTTATTTTTTTCTTCTAGAATGCAGTGTTTCTTTGTTTCTAATGCAGGTTTGAATGAAGGCAGTAATTCTGATCATTGTCCGTAAAGACTGTCTTATTAATCCTGTTAATTTGTTAGCCCCCTAAGTATATCTAAAAAAATGTGTTATTTGGAGAAAAGTGTGGCATTCTAGGTAGTATGATCTACATAGTATTTATAGTATTGAATTTGTTTGTGTATACTTAGTTTTATTTTTTAGTATTTTACATTTACTCATTAATTGAATTTTACCAACACATAAAACTTTTTTGTTGTAAGCATTTAACTTTCTCTGGGGATTCTAAAATTAACCAGAAAGTTCAACATATAAAACTTTCTGTTGGTGTATGATGTCCATATGTGAATAATAATGAAATATTCAAAATACCCTTCATTTGAAAACTGAGAGTTGGAAATTGAGGAAATGTTTGGTGTATGATTAAATGGAAAAGATTAATTGCTAAATATGTACATAAATATGAATATGCACTATAGTACATATATTTTTTAAAAGATTTTATTTATTTATTTGACAGACAGAGATCACAAGTAAGCAGAGAGGCAGGCAGAGAGGGGGAGGCAGGCTCCCACTGAGCAGCAGAGAACCTGATGTGGGGCTTGATCCCAGGACTTTGGGATCATGACCTGAGCCAAAGGTAGAGGCTTTAACCCACTGAGCCACCCAGGTGCCCCAAGTACATGTATTTTTTAAAAACTAATCAGAGAAAGGCCTAGAAAGAGATTCATTAAAATGTTAATGTTTTTCTCTTGGTGGTGGGATTATGGGTGATTTAAATTTTTTTTTTACTCTTCTGTATTTTTAATTAGAAAAACGATAAATATTTTGAGGGATCTGATTCAGATGACATTCCAGCCATAAATAATAAATCTCTTAAGTTGAAGAGGGCTATATAAATATGGCTAGTTCAAGAGATGTTACTGTTATGAAGAGTATATTGGGGACAAGGTTCAGAATTTCTCTCAGGCTTTTAATAGATTAAATAAAGGAAAACCATGGCTCTCTGGAGGCCAGCCTCCCAGTGCTCTCTTGGCGTTTTCATTCCTAGAAGGAGCTGAAGTTATTTCTAGTATCCTTTGATTTTACCCTGTCATGCACTCATTTACTTCTCATTACTCCTATTGAAAAATAGGGGATATACCTGTTGTACCTAAGAGGATACCAAAGTGCATGTTTGCCCAAAGTCACACAGCTAGTAAGTGGCAGAATGGTAACTGTGATCTGGATTCTCTGGGTTCTAATCCCATGCTCTTTTGGTCACAGTTAGGCAGTCCCAACTCCCTGACAGTAAGCACTCAGGACCCGATGAGCACAGGTGTCCCATGAGAAGGAGGGGAGGGGGTCTGATTGGATGGGAAGGGCTGTTTGATGCCCATAGAAGGCTGGCTTTGTCACACAAAGAAAGATGGCAGCTGGCGACAGGCATGGAGAGGCCTGAGACAGGAAAGGAATAAAGGAAAGAGGATGGCATTAATGGATCTCAGTCAGTGTGGTGGGTAGTAGCCTCTCTGACAGTGTTGAAGAACAACCAAAAACCTGTCCAGTAATGCAAAAACCAGGACCAACTGCTGCTGTAGTCTGGGGGAGGGAGCAGGCACAGCACAAGGCAATCACATGTCCACATGCTCAAAGGCATCCGTGTTGTGCTGAAGGCGCAATAGCCATGGGATAAGTAGATTATGGAAGGGCAAAGAATCATTTAGCAGTGAGTTCTGAGGCCTTCACTGTGCCAGAGGGAAGAATAGCAATCACGACATAGGGCTGGCTGCATAACCTGTCAGACCTCAGTATCCTGCAAGGGCATCCTGCAAGTTCAGCATGCTGTAGACCTCCCCACAGTTCCTAGAGAGTTTTAGAACTCTCTTCCTGAGGAAGTTAAGTTTGTGTCCAGTAATATATGTTTCCTTTTTCAACATGTGCTCCTTGGGTAACTTCCTGTGCTGTGTGCACTATCACTGTATAGCAGCAATAGAATTGCAGACTTGACTGGCTAAATCTGTTGCCTGAAGCCACCGACACTTTATTGTACATTTGAAATACTTGAAATTCTGAGATCCACTCTACCCAGTGGAATCAACATTTCTGAATTCTCTGGCCAGTATGCTTTCCCATTTTGGCAAAACACTTATTGGTGTAAGATACACACATCATCTTAACCAGAAGATTGAGAAACATCTTGGGAAGGTATTAAGAAAAAGACCATAATTTAGTGACCATTGACTTTTTTCCCCCCTTGAATCTCAAATAATAATCTTAGAGGATAATGAGATTCTCTCCATATCCTTTGATAATTTACAATAAGTAGTTGCCCATGATAATTCTAAGCAGAGGATCTAGTCCTTCTTGTGTTCTTACTGTGTGCTGGTCACTGTACGTGCTCTAGGTGGGAGCTCAGTGATTCCCCATAGCAACCTTTTCTAGTGAGGAAATGAAGGTCCAGAAAGGTGTAAGTAACTGGCTCCACTGTCACAGCTGTTGGTAGCAAACATGGGCCATGAACCCAGGCAGGCATTGTAACTCTAGAACTTGCCTTCTTAATCGTTTTGCTCTACTGCTATGTGTGTGTGTGTGGGGGGGGGGGGGTTTAGAATATTTTCCATTTTCTGAAGTGAATGCCAAAGAAGTTTGCAGAGAAATTCTCCCAAGGTGATAGTTTTCACTGATTCCCATGTTCTCATAGACTTTAAAGTCTCAAGTCATCTTCCAGAATAAAGTTAAGTTTAATAAGCCACTCGAGGTTATCCATGTCTCTCCAATTGTTATAACTGTCCAGAATAAAAACTATTAGCTCTTAGCAAGCCTGACTCTTCATTGTCTTCTAGAAGTGCCCTGTTCAGCCCCTTAGGTTCTTTTCTTCTTGTGATGTGAGGTTGCCCGTAACCTGTTTCCTGAGCGTAGCTCAGCTCTGTCCTGTGTAGCAGTATTCCTTGACTACTTTTATTCTTCCCTAAACTTCGTCACTTTTTGTCATATCTACTCATTTTAACACCTGATCATGTGTATTTCATGTGTATGTATTTGTCTTATACCCTATTTACCATAAAAGTTTGAGTATGTTTCTTTATTATGTTCAACATACATTTAATAGTAGAGGGTAGGGGAGAGAGGACAGACTGTTGGGCAAAAAATTTTGAAGCAAGGCAAGGAAATGTGTTGCAACCTTTGAGATGGTTATTTCAGAGAAAAACTTGGAGCTCTCCTGAGACTTTGTAGGAAGGAATACACTGACCAGTCCTTTTGTTTTTTTTTCTCCCTTATTGGGGAAAATCAGCTTTACTCTATTATCTTCATAAGCATTATATCTTCACCATCTCCAGTCAGTCCTGAATGACAGAGAAGTCATAAAACCATGTCCCTGAAAGGTCTTGTTCCCCAGAGATTGAAACAGCAGACGTTTAATTGAAAATCATTTAAAAATTTCATGTAGTTCCAGTTAAGAGCTCATTTTTGTAAGCAAAAGAGTCATTTGCCAGCAACTAAGTTACATTCATGTTTAAAAATGAGAAGTTTAAATCACCTGAGAATGCAAAGATCGATTATATCTGATGATTCACAAGAGCATCTTTAAATAAGTATACATACGAAATTTGTAAATACCAGCCCAATATAATAATTCAATCTTAAGTCGAGAATTAGTCACCAATGGAAAGTTTTTTCTTTGTGTATAGTTCTAAGTCTTCAGTTTTGCACAGTTCAGAGTTTTCTAAATAGTGATCCTTTTCCAGGAGAATATCAGAAATACTTCTGTAATGCATTGTTTCCTTTTTAATGGTATGTTTCTCATTGGTATTCTGTTTCGTTATGTGGAAAACACTTCTTTCCCTCTCTCTTTTTGTTATTTCTCCAAAACTTTAAAGTCTTGTTTTAGCTCCTGAAAGTTAGCCAATTTGTGTCTGGTTATTTTACTCCTTCCCTATAAATCAGGATTTGAAGTCATTTTGTAATTTTTTCCTGTTGTTCTGCCCATTTTTTCCATCTCCATACCCACCACGTTAATGCGGGTTACCATTATCTCTTTCTTTTGAACCTTTCCAGTTGTTTCCAGACTGATCTCTTGCCACCCATTCTTTTGACTCTTATAAATGCTGCTGTGAACTACAGTTGTGTAGACATGTTTTTATTTTTCTTGCGTGTGTGCACGTGCGCACACACACACTCACTCTCTTTCTCTCTCTCTCTCCTAGTTGGAATTATTGGGTCAAATGGTAACTCCTCACTTTTTGAACTCCCAGACTGTTTCCAAAGTGACCAAACCATTTTACATTCCCCCCAACCATGTGGGAAGGCTCCAGTGTTTCCATATCCTTGCCAACACTTGTTATTACCAGGATTTATTTTGTTTTTGTAATAGCCATTTAATGGGTGAGAGGTGGTATGTCAAGGTTTGGATTTGCATTTTTTTGCCAATGCATGATGTTGAGCATGTTTTCACATGTTTACTGGTAATTTGTAGATCTTCAGAGAACTATCCGTTCAAATCTTTTACTTGTCTTTTTTAATTGGGTTGTCTATTTTAAGAGTTGTTTATATATTCTAGATACTAACCCCTTGTCAGATACATGATTTGCAGTTTTTCCCCTGTTGTGAGTTTTCTGCTCACTTTCTTGACAGTGTCCTTTGAGGCATTAAAAAGTTTATAATTTGATTAAGCCCAATTTACTTCTTTTTCATTCGTCATTTATGCTTCTGGTTGTCCTATCTTAGAAACCATTGTTCAGTCCATGGTCCCAAAGATTTATATCCACATTTGCTTATAAGAATTTTATAGTTTTAGGGACACCTGGGTGGCTCAGTCAGTTAAGCATCCAGTTCTTAATTTCAGCTCAGGTCATGATCTCAGGGTCATGAGGTCAGGCCCCACATTGGGCTTCATGCTCAGCAGGGATTCTGCTTGACATTCTCTCTCTCCCTCTCCCTCTGCCCTTCCTCCCACTTGAGCTGGATCTCTCTGAAACAACAACAACGAATTTTACAGTTTTAGCTCTTAAATGTAGATCTTTAGTCCATTTTGAGTTAATTTTTGCCTCCATCCACTCTTGCCTTCTCCAGTTAATTTTCATTTACTAACACAGCTCTACTAAATTGACAAAGAATGTTCTTAAAACTTAAATCTGGTTGTGTCAGTCTCCTCCTTAAAGCCTTTAGTAGCTTCTCGTCATACAAAGACTAAAACCCAAACCCTTTGGCTTATAAAATGGGCCTCATTGTGATCAGTCTGCCCTCTGCTCTCCTCACCATCCTCATCTTATGTCCGTCCCTCTGTTCCTCCTTCATTACAGTCTAGCCATGCTGGAGGCCTCAGAGTGACACAGGCAGGCCAAGTCTTCAGCTATTTTAGGACTTTGGGGCCTGTGTCTTCGTGTGGCTGGCCCTCATCACCCTCAGATCACCATTGTATTATCACTTTCTCAGGGAGGTCTTCTTGGGCACCCTTAAACCCGGTGCTCACAGTGTTCTGTGCTCTCTTCCTTGACTTCACTGCACTTCGGGAGAGGTAATTCACTCCTTTTGTTATTTCCCGCTCTGTTTCCTGCTTCTTTCCCTGGAAGGTGAGCTCAGAGTAGGAGTTGTCCATTTGCACACTGTTACTTATGTAGCCCCTGGCACAGTGGACACTCAGTAAATAAATACTTGAGTGAATGAGTGAGGTGGCCATGTATTTAAGGTATATTTCATTTGATTATAAAATGAAAGATTATTTATGGCAAATTAATCTCATCTTCATATTCTTCCATGTTTTTCTACATTTCAATGCTTACAGTAGGTTGTAGGATGGAAAAATAGAACTGTACAGTTTGCTCATTTTGTTTATAAGTGGATATAAAACTTTCACAGGAAAAGTGCAGTTTGAAATGATTTGCCAAAATGTTATGTCTCAGGAACAGATTTTTTAAAAAAAGAATGCTAGGGACGCCTGGGTGGCTCAGTTGGTTAAGCAGCTGCCTTCGGCTCAGGTCATGATCCCAGCGTCCTGGGATCGAGTCCCACATCAGGCTCCTTGCTCGGCAGGGAGCCTGCTTCTTCCTCTGCCTCTGCCTGCCGCTCTGTCTGCCTGTGCTCGCTCCTGTGCTCTCTCTCTATCTGACAAATAAATAAAAATAAAAAATAAATAAATAAATAAAAAGAATGCTATTAGGTCAGAGATTCAGTGTGCATTACGGTCAGTTATTATATATCTTTGAAACCATATAAGCTCTTTGTTTTACTCTACCACTATGACAAAGTTGTCTTACACTTAACAGGTTCACAGCCATTGTTGTAGAAGTTAGAACTTCATGTTATCTCCTGTCAACACAGTTGATGGAACATTTTGGTTGAATTTTACCCTGAAGTTAAATGTTCTTCATATACATTCAGAGTTGGGGTGGGAAAAGGACTATGTATGGCAAAGAACTTTTTGTGCTCTTGGACATTATTTTATGCCTGACTCGGGCAAATCTGGAAGTGTTTAGCTTGAGTTAAGTTCTGTCATGAGTATTGGTTTGTCAGGAGAGACTATTTCATGATCATTGGGACAACAACAAGAGGAATGTCCTTATTCATCTGTTTTTGAAGGCCTGTCTCCCTTTTGTTAATTCACTTAGTATTTGTTCTTTTTCTGAGACTCTAAGCTTCCAAAACAGAATTTACTTGGTAAGTAGATGATACTGAAGTAGAAAACCAGTGTGTGTGCTGTCAGTTGTAAAAATGGTACATTTGCACCACCTTGTTAGGAATATTTTAAGGTTGCCACTAATGAAAATTTCTCTCCTTTAAAGCAGAATTAAAATTTAGTTTTATTTACTCCATGTATGCATTTTCCCTATGTTTAGCCCATAATTAGATTCACTGAGGGGAGAGGTTTGTTAGTGTTCTCATGTTAAATGTAGAAAGTGAGTCGATTTGAAATAACTGTCTTAGAGGTTTGGTCATTCTTAATTAAGTCAAAAAGTTGATTCTTGGAATTCACATAGTGGAAAAGTATCCTGGTGGAAGTAAGAAAATAGGCATTTGGGAGCAAAATGCTGGCCTTTAGTGACTGCCAGTTTTCTGTTTGGGTCAGCAAATTTTAGAGCTTTTGATGAATGTTTAAGGTTTTTAGACTATTGGGCACTATGTGAATAAATAGGATAATTAAAATAGGTTTCTGAGCTGGTATACAACTTTTTTCCTGCCTTTTTCATTTTAAAAAATGTTTTTTAAAAGTTTTATTTGTCAGAGAGAGAGAGCAGATGCGCGCACAAGCAGGGGGTGCAGTAGGCAGAGGGAGAAGCAGGCTTCCTGCTGAGCAAGGAACCCTATGCAGGGCTTGATCCCAGGACCCTGGGATCATGACCTGAGTCGAAGGCAGCCGCTTAACTGACTGAGCCACCCAAGCATCCCTCTTTTTCTTTCTTTTTTTTTTTTAAAGAATTTACTTATTTGTTTTAGAGCATGCATTTGCCTGTTAGGGGGAGGGAGAGAGAAGGGGGAAGAATCTTTAGCGGACTCCCCACTGAGCGCAGAGCCAGATCCCAGGACTGTGAGAGCCTGACCTAAGCTGAAACCAAGAGTAGAATGTTTAACCAACTGAGCCACACAGGCACCCCTTTCCTGCCTTTTTCTACATTGACCACATGAACCAGTGATAGATCTGTTGGTCATACTTTCAGACTGATAGGTAATCTTGTAGGTAATATTTTAAAAATCACCCATATGTGTTACATTATACCCAGATGAGACCTCTCCCAGTTAAAGGGATTTTGGTTTCAGTACTTGAGGAATGGAAGAAATAATTAGGATTTCAGGTATTCATTGACTTTTAATGTGAAAGTATTTTCAGGTATCTTGGCTTTATTTTTGGGAGATTGTGCCCTTTGCATGAATCTTCCCTAGATTTGAAAAGAATGGGTGCTCGAAGAATTAGTTCTTCTTTATTGTTAATCTTTTCAGGGTGTAAAGGCATAGGTAAATCTCTTTATGTCATTGGACTCTTATTTATAGTGTCATGTAATAGTGCTTCAGCTTTTCTTTCCCAGTGGTTTAATTTGCCACAGTAGTGGAAGCTCCAAGACATGCACATGATTTTGTGTACTGAGGAGGCAATGAAAGGGCTGTCCAGACTACCTTTCCTTTTCTTTTTTTAAAAAAGATTTTATTTATTTATTTGACAGATCACAAGTAGGCAGAGAGGCAGGCAGAAAGAGAGGAAGGGGAGGGGGCTCCCTGCTGAGCAGAGAGCCGGACTCGGACTCGGGGCTCTATCCCAGGACACCGGGATCATGACCTGAGCCGAAGGCAGAGGCTTTAACCCACTGAGCCACCCAGGCACCCCCAGACTACCTTTTCTATTGCTGCACAGCCCTCTGGCTGGTGGAGGTTCCTTACATTCACCTTGCTTAGCTTCCAGAATTCATAGGGATGCTTCTGGCTACCTGCTCCATCTTAGTACAGAGGCAGAAGTCCTTTCTGGGCCCCAAGTCTCCTTAGTTTGTTCTTTTTCCTAACTTAGGAAATGAAGTTGTGTGTGATGGTTCTCATAGAAGCAGTTCTGATACAGAAAAAGTATATAGGGCTTCAAGTTGGAGGAAGTAGTTTTGATATGTAGTTATTTAGCCACTTAAATGCTGGTTATATGGAATAATAAATGAATGTGTACCTTGCAGTGCTGTTGGAAGATATAAGTGAAGAAAGGCATGTGAAAGTACTCAGCTTTATGTCAACTTATAATTAAAGAGCAGTACCTACTGTTTATTGAGCTCTTCCTCTATTACACAATGTGCTAATAAATACATATGGGTATTATTTGATTGAATCCTCCCAATAACCCTGCAGAAGAGGTAATAGGAACAGTGTTCAGTTCATGGGGAAGTTCAGAGAGCCAAGTGATTGTGTCCAAGATCACACAGCTTCTAAATGCTGATGTTGGGATTTGAATCTGATCTGTATGAAAAGCCTGTGCATGTAAAACTGCTTTCTTTACAATCATTAGAAGTGGTCATTCCATTTGCGTTTCTCTGAAGACTAAAAAGACTGATTTTTCCATTTGTTAACCAGTTGTGTTTTCTATTTGTAGCGTGTCTGTAGATGTCTTTTGCCCACTTACCTGTTGGGATCTTTGCTGATTACCATAGGAATTGGCACAAATTCCTCATGTATTATATACTTAACCCTTCTCCCATTATAGTGGAGGCATTCATTGTCCAAACATACAAAATTTTATACTTGGATATGTTTTAAGATCTCCTTTCTACCTGGGTTCCTCAAATTTTCACTTTTAAGTTTATTCTGCAAAATGTATTTGAAGACTTTTATTCAGAGATACTCGTATATTCTAGGGACCCTTTCATGTTAAACAATGAGTGTGATGTAACCACATGCACAGTCTGAATAGCCTCAGTTAACTTTCAGATTTCACCTTAGGGGAATAGAGCAGAAGCCAAACACAAAATTCTTTTGTTCCCCGTTACATTTTGTATACAGCTAAATGTTTTTAATCATGTTGTTGTTTTTATATTAATTTTCCACTTGATTACTTTGGGATTGAAAATGAAACCTATTGCTAACAGTCTTGAACATGGATTCATGAAACTTAGAACATAATCACCTTTGATGATAGTACTCTTTGAGGTAGCCCAATAGATGGCAACAAAGAAGTGATGGTACTATTGAAAATATATTCACTGTTCCTCTCTTCACAGCAAAGTTCCTGCATTCGTCAGGATGATTGCTCCAGAGGGCTCCTTGGTGTTTCATGAGAAAGCCTGGAACGCATATCCCTACTGTAGAACAAGTAAGCCTGGTTGCTGGCAGTCATTCCACCCCGCTGTCCCACTGCTGATGAGGAGAGGGACTCCTGGTGCCAATGCCTTTGAGAAGGGTGACGCCCAAGAAAGTCCTCTGTGGGTTCTTGGGTAGTCCTTGCAGGTTCTGCGGCAGAGGAGAGATTTCTGTGTTCCTCCCCCAGATCTTTGTGAGGGCATTGTTTCATTCCCAGAGGTCCTTGCTGACTGCTCCAGGGGTAAGACCCGAAAGGTCATCCACACTCAAAAGTGTCCTTTGGTTTAGTTTTAATAGTAGTTTTCTCATATTGCCACATATAGTAGAGTAGGAATATGGCAGACTTCTGAAACAGTTCCCTGTTGTTTGCTAAATTGGCCTTAAAGTGATATATTGCTTTTACAACATTATTCTACCATTGTTTTAAAATTAGATTATTGACTCTAATCTAAGGCAGACTGTAGTGTCAGTTGTGTAGAAACTTTTGCAGACATAAACTACTACATGCTCTGTGTTTTCAGGTAGTTTAATCATCGTGACATTAAGTAATGACAGATTATTTTGACTTGGATTAATATTCTGAAATTTTTCCCCTTTTATTGCCCACCTGTCCATTATGCCTCAGTTGTAACGGTGAGTAAAACTATTTTTGTGTCACATACTCTTTTTCTTTAAATTTTGCTTTACATAGTGATTATTTTCAGTCTTTCTTTGCTTTTTAAATTCAAACTGCCCACTGCTGCATGACCCTCCTCTGTGCTCTTCCCACCAGCCTACACTCCACCACGTGTTCCCAGTGTTAATGGGTTTTTTCCAGCATTGTCTCAGAATCTCCCTGTTGACTTTGTTTTGCTACTGCTACTTCCTTTGAATGCTGTATTTGCTCACCAAACCTCCCAGCTTCTTTAATATTAGCCCTGTATGCTGCATGACAAGTAGGGTTGTTTAAATTATTTAAAAGCATGCAGCATTTGGTTTGCCTGACAAGTCCATAAAAACAGGTAGCTAATGATTCTTTGTCACTTGAGGATTAGTCTTATAGAGTCAAAGCACGGATGCTTATGCTGGGGAAGGCTCCTGCAGACAAAAGCCCCAAAGAACTGGTGAAGGATCACTGTCATTTTGCTGTTGTGTTTTCTGCAGAATGAATATATGAAAGATGATTTCTTCATTAAAATTGAAACATGGCACAAACCAGACTTGGGAACATTAGAAAATGTAAGTTTCAACTCTGGGCTTTCAGTGCAGAAGCCCCTGGAAATGGGAATATTGTAGTCCATTCTGTCATCACCAGAGTGATGCCACCTGCAGGAGACCAGTACTTGGACACACCAGGGCATGTCCGATTGCAGTGAGGCAGGCCAGCAACCAGCAACAAATGGGGCTTTCCCTCTCAGCCCCCTTGCCTTCGTGGGAGAGTGGACGGTGGGGAGAGTTGATGTTTTTTATCAGCTCCCTTTATCTGGGACAGGGAGAGCAGAGATAAAATTCACAAGCCTATTTTAGCCTCTAACTTTAGATTTCTTTCATCTTTTCATCTCTGTATGTTTGTCAGAGCTACTCTACAAAGCAAAATTGACTGCTTTAATTTTCACCTCCACTCTGGTTTGTCTGGGTTGATGTCAGAAAAATGGCCAAAAGGTGAATGGGAGGAGCAACTTTGAATATTTTATAAAAATATTGACAAGCCTCTGATTTTTACAAATTGAGCACATTTATTCCTCAAATGTCAAGAAAATCATTTAAGACTCATTGTAATCATTAACTTTTGATAAGATGTGTCAGAGACTTAGGGGGAGGCATCTGATACTGATCGGTGCCTTTTGCCCAGTGGCTGTCCAAAGTGTGATCTCTGGACCAGCAGCAACATCTTGTTAGAAATGCACATTCTCGGCCCTCACCCCATACTTAACTGAATTAAAATCCCTGGGTGTGGGGCTCAGTATGCTGTGTGTTATGGTGCACGCTCCAGTTTGAGAGCTCCAGTTTGAGAACTACTGTTCCAACCTCACCCTATGCTGTTACAGGAGAGTAAGTTCATGTTGTGGTAGATACTGCTTTTATGTGATTGGTGCCAATTAATAGAACTTTTTATTTATAATTGGTAGTATTTGACTTGAGTTTTTCTTCCGGGTGATCATTTGACATTTCATGTTTTTTTTTCACAGTAATTCTAAAATTTCAAATCTAAATGAGATGATTGGATGTGCTTTAGTCTATGTATGAGTTGATTTGCCTTTTCCAGCTTCCAAATGGACAGACTTTGGCAATGTGTAAACAGTTCTTAATTGGTTTGTAGAGGGAGTTTTAGAAATAAATGATTAATTAACATGAGGAATGGAGGAATTGCTTTCCTATCAAAACTGAAAAGCTTTGGGATAATCAAATTCAGAATAGGTTTTAAACCTCCCAGTGCAGCTTCTTGAAATCTAATTATAATGTTACCTTATG
Source organism: Taxidea taxus jeffersonii (assembly GCA_003697995.1). NCBI lineage: Eukaryota > Metazoa > Chordata > Mammalia > Carnivora > Mustelidae > Taxidea > Taxidea taxus. The sequence goes on from ML103346.1 coordinate 79,344, forward strand.
TTTGTCTAGGACTTAAAGGTTACAAGGACTTGGTCGTGTATTACTGGGTTAAACATAGGTTAGGTACATTTTGTTATATAATTCTTCTCTAAGGACTACCAGAGAATAATGATGACTGATTTCTGTTAATTGGGCAGCATCCTCTCACACCACCACCATCCCCCCCCCCACTTATTTTTTAGGTATACAAGGGTAACAAAAGATTTCTAGATCCCTTAAGACTTCAGGCCGCGAATTTAATGAACTAGCAATCTGGATTTTTAAAATTCTTTGTACTGTGGTCTAAAAGACTTAGATAAAGGTTACATATGTAAGTGTAGTCATTTATCTAGTAAGAATAGTCTACAGTTTGTTGTGTTTCATTTCTCTTTGTCATTTATAGGTACACGGTTTAGATCCAAACACGTGGAAAACTGTTGAAATTGTCCACATAGATATTGCAGATCGAAGTCAAGTTGAACCAGCAGTAAGTACTGCATACTCCTCAACGACATTTTAACCTGTTGCCTCTTACATTTAAAAATGATCATCTTTCTCTCTTGTATGGCCTACATTTCTACACTGCAGGGAGCCTGGAGTTTGTGTATGGGTCTGTGCAGCAAAAAGACCAGAGAGTAGGAGAGAAAGTTATTTGTTTTCTCATGTGGTTTTCACCTTTGCACAGATGATCCCTTTGAGAAATCCCAGTGTATCTGAGATATATAGAGGTTTGTTTTCATTGGCGGGGTGGGGTGGAGACTGACATTATTTTATAAACGAATTCTCCTTTGGGCTTCTGTAAATAATGTGGGTCCCTTATCCTTTTAAAGTGTGATTGAGAAACCTGACAGTTGTGTAACTTTCTAATCTTGATTTTTACTAGATGTAAATATTCATACTCTAGGCTTTTGACTTAATACCCACCCCCTGGAAGTGAAGACCTGCATTCTCCCAAAGTAAGACCCTGTTATTACTTTGCCGAAGTTTGAAAATACTAACTCAGTTCTTAGAGTATGCTGGTGCTGCTTGCTTTTATAGGGCACAGTTGTGGACTTTTCCTATGTTAAGACAACCATTGACCCTCTTTATGCTAGTGTAGAGAGCAGAAGCTTTGAGACAAGATTTCTTCTGTCATGGTAAAGCCCAGCATGTTCAGTTAGCATTTTTATTTCATGACTTTTCCATTTCATTTTTAGTGCTCATTGTCTGAACATGAGCAGTGTTGTAGGCTGTACAGAAATAGAAATAATCCTAACACAAAATGTCTTGTTTTTGCTGTTGAAATTTAAAGGTAAATCTTCTAGGGGCACCTGGCTGGCTCACTAGGTTAAGTGTCTGCCTTTGTCTCAGGTCATGATCCTGGGGTTTGGGGATTGAGCCCTGCATTGGGCTCCCTGCTCAGTGAAGAGCCTGCTTCTCCCTCTCCCTCTGCCTGCCACTCTGCCTACTTGGGCTCTGTCAAATAAATAAATAAAATCTTTAAAAAAGTAAATGATTACTCTTCTAAAACAAAGGTCTCCCACCTTTTCTCTGAAATGGCTGGGTTTGAGACTGCCAGCTTTGACCCTCTGCTAGGCTGAGTTCTGTTTTGGTAGGACCCCCCTCCCTGATTAGAAATGTGAGCACTAATGAGGGATCATTGTTGTAGAACTTCTTAAATTTTAGTTGTGCTATGATTTGACGTGATTTCAATTTTAAGGATAATTATATATTGAAATTATGTAGGACTTTGAAGTATATAGAACTTCTTTTTTAATCCTCAGAAGTGAATGTATGTTCTGTTTTAGAAACAGTATTCAAATGTCTGTTTTGTCCTTTTACTTCTCTGTCTTTTCCAGCCATGTTTACTACATGTGAAAGAATGATGGTAGGAGGAAAAAATCCCTGGTAGTGAGCAATGAGCAAGTTGTTTAATGGGCTAGGTCAGGGTTGCCTACGTGCTTGGAGCAGGTCACAAGATAATGGTGAGCGGCAGTATGGGTGCCCCAGGGAAGGCATTCAGGTTATATTGTTGGTGTTTGAAAAAGTCGTGCTAGCCAGACAAAACAACTTGATCTTGTGGTTCATGGGTTTGCATTCCAGGTTGTTCTCCAGCAGAATACAAGGCACCTTTGGTTTTGCTGGGGTCATAAGAGTTCTTTGTTCTTGTTCTTAGGCTAAAATGGATGCTCAGTCAGTGTTTGCAGGCATGAATGCAAGTAGATAGAACAGTTAAGGCCGATTGTGTAAGAGCCTTGGAGGCCCCCGGTCTCATTCCTTCCAGGTCTCATTCCTTCCACCCCAGCCTAGACCAGTGAGGAGAGAAGGCGCTGCTGGCCTTGAGGGGTGTGACAAGGGCACTTGAGATTGGTGCTCCAGGTGGAAAGCACTGCACATGCAGAGGCCAAGCAGGTGCTTCCCTGTGTGGAATGTTGTTTTGGATGGATACATGGGGAAAGAGAAGGGATTGGGCCCGAATGAGAAGGGTCTGTGTTCTGAGTCCATAGAGCCATGACTAAAAGTATATGTTCTGAAACTAGATTGGCTTTGGGTTCAGATTCTGAGGTTCTTCCACCTGCTGGCTCTTCAGTCTTGGATGGGTTGCTTCCTCTCTCTGTGCCTGTTTTATCTGGTATAAAATGGGGCTGATTATCTCACAGCATTAAGTGTGAGCACTGGAGCAGTGCCTTGTTTACCCAGTGTTCGCCATCGTTGGCATTGTGATTGGCCACAGTTGTGCAGGGGTTCTGAGAACTCTCTTCACACCAAGCATTGTTTGGGGAGTAAATCAATAAGTATGTGTGGTTTTGTTTTTCAGTGTTTGCATTTCCTGTTTGCCAATTACATTGTAGAGATTAGTAGGATATAAACTTATTTTGAAGTTGACTGAATTTCCAGTACTTTATTTTATTTTATTGATGAACTACACATAGCATTTACCATTTTAACAATTTTAAAATGTACAGTTCAGTGGCATTTAGTACAAGTACCTTCGTACCATCGCTGTCCAGTTCCAGAACATTTCATCACTCCAAAAGGACACCCTGTACCTATTAACAGTCACTCTCTACTCCTCCCTCCTCCCAGCCTTTGGCTACCACTAAGCTGTTTTTGTGGACTTAAGCTATGCTAGATAATTCATAGAAGGGGAATCATAGCAATATGTGACTTTCATTGTTGGCTTCTTGTACTTTAGGCTGTTTTTATCCCTACTGTGGTGTGTGTCATTACTTCATTTCTCTTTGTGGCTGATAACAGTCCACTGTATGAATACACCACCTTTGTGTATGTATTCATTTGGGGAGGAAGGTTTGGGTTGTTTCTACTTTTTGGCTATTGTAACTAGTGCTGCTGTGAAAAACTGTGTCACAGTGATCATCTGTTTTCTCAGTTGTTAATAATAAAAGTAAAACTGATACCATGTAGGGATTCTTAGACCTTTGGATGTAAAAAAGGAACCCTGACATGCGTATTTGACTGGTGCAGAAGGGAACTCTGTGTGCTAGGAGGCAAGGGTACCCTGGGCAATTTGAAGCCTGGGGATGAGGAACAGAGCATTGAGCTGCCTGAGGATGTGTGAAGGCTGAGGGGGCGTGAAGTGGGGATGGGTGGTGGGGCCAGCACCCATTCTGGCAAGGAGGTAGGGAAGGAGTGGGGCAGGGACCTTGGGTCTGCCCTTTTCTTCTGCTCCTCCTCTTCTTCCCGTACTTTGGGAAGTTTGGGACATTCACCCTGACACTGTCCCTTTTGGTTCTACTCCATCTATTTTTGGCCTTGAATGTAATGGTTTTTTTTTTTAATTTAATTTTTTTTAAAGATTGTATTTATTTATTTGACAGAGATCACAAGCAGGCAGAGGTGGGGGGTGGGGAAGCAGGCTCCCTGCTGAGCAGAGAGCCTGATGCGGGGCTCCATCCCGGGACCCTGAGACCATGACCTGAGCTGAAGGCTGAGGCTCAACCCACTGAGCCACCCAGACGCCCCGACTATAATGTTTATCCTAGGAATTAGCTTCTATTGTGAACACTTGGACCACCTGGCCATCCTTACTTCTTACTAGATTCAGTTTGGTTTTCTGTTGCATTTATTTGTTCATTTGATTCTGCCCTTTTTTTTTTTTTTTTAAAGTTTTTATTTATTTGAAAGACTGAGAGAGTGAGCTCAGGAGCAGGGTCAGGGGCAGACTGAGAGGGAGAGAGAGAAAGAATCTCAAGCAGACTTCTCTCTGAGCTCAGAACACAAACATGGGGCTTGGTTTCATGACCCTGAGAGCATGACCTGAGCTGAAATCAAGAGTCAGACACTTAACTGACCGAGCCCCCAGTCAATCCTTGATTCTGCATTTTTATGTTCCTTGAAAATTTTGGTCTGTGGTATTGGGAAAAGGAAGTTAAGCATGTATTTGCAATTCTCAAATGACAGTGTTTTCATAGCAGTTAACAGGCATTGAAGCCTGCTTAGTCTGTGCTCCTGGGGTATATCTGTAGCTGTCCAGGATTGGGGTAGAAGCTTTGAGAGGCTTGCAGTCTAGGTGAGACAAGCCCAGCACAGTGAAACAGTGAACAAATGGCAGAGGCTTACGCATGGTCCTAAGTGCTGCAGGATTTCGGAGGAAAGAATAAATGATCTGTGAGGACAAAAATCTGGACAGACTGAATCTGAATCAAAGAGTTGTACCAGGAGGGAGAGTAGGATTTGATGGCTGGAACAGTCCACCCCCACCCTCGTTAAACTTTTCTCTCTTACCCTCATTATTCTGACATACTATAAATTTGTTTACTTATTTTTCTCTTCTCCCTGAGTAGAGATTGAACCCCAGAGGGAAGAATTTTTGTATTTTTTTTTTAAGATTTTATTTATTTATTTGACAGAGATCACAAGTAGACAGAGAGGCAGGCAGGGAGAGAGAGAAGCAGGCTCTCTGCCAAGCAGAGAGCCCGATGTGGGGCCCGATCCCAGACCCGGGGATCATGACCGGAGCATAAGGCAGAGGCTTTAACCCACTGAGCCACCCAGGTGCCCCAAATTTTTGTATTTTTAACTTGTCTCCCCAGCTTCTAGAAGAGTGCCTGAGCTATACATAGTAGGTTCTCAGTGAACAAATGCGGTGTAGACAAGCAGAGGAGCGGCTATGTTATCTGACACTGAAGGGAAAGTTGGAATACTTTTTAGAGTTAAAGGGGACCTGAGCTACCCAGGTCACATTGCTTTCGAACAGTGCTTTGCATGATCCTAAGAATTTCTTGGAGCCCACCAGTTTCTCAGGCTGTCAGGATGGAGCGACTAGAACTGGGACTGAGGAGTTCCCTCTGTCCCCCTCTCCTAGCACAGTTCTGTCTGTCTGACATTAGTCTTCACTGTGCAATTTACTTTGAACACACAGTTCTGCAGCTACAGAAAGTTTGATTTCAGGGCTAACCACCCTGTTTTACAAGTGAGGAAACTGAAGCCCAGATAAACTAGTTTCTCTCAAGGTCATTTAACCAGTGCCAGAAGTGGAAATTCTGACTCTTCAATCCAGTGTTCTTTCTCCCGACTCTTGGTTCCTTTGGAGCCAAGGCCCTGCTTTGTTGCTCTTCAAGCTGCTGTCTTCCTCTCCTCGCTGTTTGTTCTGGCATGCCTTCTGGGACTTTCTCTCTATACGAGACCTATGTGTCCTGTATAGAGGAGGATTTCATTTTCTCCAGGGAGATTTCGCCCATGTTAGAATCATCTATCGCTCTGCTCTTACTCATTTCATGATGTATTTTGTTCTCCGGTCAGAAACCCATCCCCTTTTCAGAGTGAGTACTTCGTCAGTATTTGTAGAGTGAACCTGATCAGCTTGAGGATCATGATGAAACTAACTTTTTTGAGTCAAGAATTTGTATAAAATCAATTTGATGTCGGTTTGTAATACCTGGGTTGCCAAGGGGTATGGAAATAGACACTCATATACATTGCCTGTGATAGTGTAAATCAGCATAAAATGTTCTGCAGAATTAAAAATGTACGTGCTTTTTGACCCAGCAGAATTCCGTTTCTAAGAATTGATCTACTCAGGGGTGCCTGGGTGGCTCAGTCAGTTAAGTGTTTGCCTTCGGCTCAGGGCATGATCCTGGGGTCCTGGGATTGAGCCTCGAATCAGGCTCCCTGCTCAGCGGGAAGCCTGCTTTTCTCTTTCACAGTCCCCTTGCTGTGTTCCCTCTCTCTGTCAAATAAATAAAACCTTAAAAAAAAAAAGAATTGATCTATTCGTTAAGTGACTTGTGTAAACATAAGACTGGAAACATTCTGGGAGACATTCTAAATGTCTCCCTCCAGAAGAATTAAGGGAATGAGCTCTACTTGTACTGTTTGGGAATCCTTCACAAGGTAATGTGGCTAGAGAAAGATAAAAAAGACTATTACAGGATATTTCGTTTGTAATATTGTAAAAGGGGTAAAATATATATGCATTTATTTGATTGCTCATGTATAGATGGTTGAGAACAACGTGTAAGATGGTAGGAAGCGTGATTCATGAACGGTGGTGAGGGAGCTAGATGTCTGGGGAACAGGGTAGAAAAGTTGAGGTCTTTCAGAAATGTGTGCAATGAATTGGGAATGGCCTCTTCTCGCTTAGTGTATTGGTTTCCTATTGCTGCCTGACAAATCACAAATTTAATGGCCATGTAACGCAACTTCATCAAAGGAGTGACAGCCCTTCTACATATATAGTCTCTTGGTGAGAAGCAAGTCACAGGTTCTACCTGTGCTCCAGGAAGAAGCTTATATAGGAGTATGATTCATTGTGGGAGTCATCTTAGGGGATGTCTGCCATGCCATTGGTCAATTTTTAGGACCTAAAACTTGCTTTCCAGGGATTAAAAGGACACTAGAATTGACAGCTTGGTAATGCTGACAGGACCAACAAGGTGGATTTTTGGTAGGAAGACCTTGTGAAGGTATGGTGATCTCTCACAGTTCAGACTGTGATACCTTAACCCCCAGAGGTTTTGGTCTGTCTGTCTCAGTCAGTCTGTCTGAATCCATTGATTTTCATTTGGTTGTTAATAAACTCTGGTTTTTCCTGAATGAGCTAATTTTTCCAAAACTTCTTAAATGGTTGAATCTCTGTCCTGCCTATTACTTTAAAAGAAGTAAAAGCAGTTAATGAGTAATTTTGAGAGGGTAACTAGCCAAATCTTCTCAGTCAGGAGAAATGTGAAATAGTAGGAGTTCATTAAACCCAAGAATTTGGAAGTGAAGCCTTCATCTTTTACCTCCACCTGGTGGGGGTTTTCTGTCACTGCAGGTGGATTTAATTCAAATACAGCCCTAAACATTTTAATTCAGAGTGACTGTTGATTACTTTTAGGATTTACTCTCTTTGCTGGGTTGCTGGTTTCAGACAGACTGTATGTCACTCTCATTGTAGACTTGCTGTTTTTTGATCGTGCTTATGAACTGTACTTAACCATGCATAGAACGGATGTGATTCAACTTACAGAGTAACTAAATACTTCAGTGGATGCTTAGACATATTTATGTAATCGACGGGTGACATTGTCACAATAACTCTAGGACTCAAGGATTTGTAATAAAAGTTTGTCAGTGTGCCCCAGGGTCACAGTAATTTGCTTCATATTTAAATGTGTGGGTTATTCATTTTTTTGTTGTTGGTTAACTTTGGAAAGTCTGTAGAGAACTGTTACTATAGCCACCATTCTCTGTAATTTCCTAGAAGATGAGTGACTGCCTAGTGAAACAAGCTGAGGAACCTAAGATTTCTGCCCAAATGTCCCCACTCATTTTCCTTTGGCCACTATACAAAACAGATTTCCTGTTTTGGGGGAAAGCAGCATTGTAGTCAAGGGTTATGGTGTTAAATCCCTTAAGAAGGAAGCCTCTTTCTACTTGGTATGCTGTTCTAGAAGAAAACATCCCTTAGCCCCCACGCCCTTCTGGCCCCTCCTGCATTTCAAATCTAACCCAGGAAATGCTCCTGAAAAGCCTTCCTTTTTTCCTCCTACCCTTACCAAAGGGTAAATTGGATACCCTTTGGGGGCCCAGACTATACTGTACCTCATCATCTCTGTGTTTCCAGGACCTAGCAAGATGCTCAATACAAGACATCAAGTGAACTTTTCAATAGATTCGGTGAATCAAAAAGAATTTGCAGATTTTTCCTTTGTTGTGTTTTTAAAAAGGTGGAGTGGGGAAAAAACCATTTGGAGGAATTGAAGTTTTTATTATTCATATATTAAATGGACAAAATGCTACTCTGTTTCCTTCTTTACTAATCCTGAGTGATGAAGCATATGTGATATGCCTTTAATTCTAAAAATTCATTTCTAAATGAGCAAGTATCTTTCTGTCATGTTAAAAAGTGTTTTCATTAGACCAAATTGTAATGAGTCAAGGTTTTATCTAGCATACAAAAGATACCAGAATATAATTTTTTTTAATTTCTAAAGTTGTTGATATAGAACTGGAGTAAAAAAGTTAAGAATTCTTTAAATGTCCTGATGAAATGTGCATGTATATCTTCAACTCATTTCCAAAACTTAAACACAAATGAGTCAGTTGACATCTGCTTCTGCTTTTTTTTTTTTTTAAGGTATAAATGTGAATCGGACTCCTTTTAATCATCTCCAGCACTTTGTCTAAGTAGCTTTTCATGATTTGTGTACAAAAGTCACTTCCCAGGAGAGGAAGACTCTTTAAAGTGTAAGCCGAAGTGTACACACGATTAACATGAGAGAGACCTTCGTTTTTGGAAGTAATTTGAAAGAAAATGAGCATGGTTTGAAAAAAAGAAAGAAATTGGAACCACATTTTTAAGTTATGTGTAACTAGAAAGAGCTGTATCAGTCTTCCTCTCTAGTGTATATTTCCTTTGCAGTGTATGCTATGTGACTTCATCATTTCCAAGAATTTATTTTCATAGAAATAATGTTTAATTGATGCTTTTAAGTCCAAAAGTGATACAGTTTCATATCCAACTGTTTTTTAAACATCAGTAAGAAGGAAATACTAATAATAGGAAACTGTAGTGATGTTTCACTGAAGATAGTATTCCTGCCAGTCATTTCTGGGTTACAGAAAGGATGTGCAGGGTGTGCTGTGACTGATAGGGTCCTTCTTAGGGACTTCCCCGAAGAGCTTGAAGGGTCTCTTTGACTGTGAGTGACCCAGTAAGCTTATGTTTTTAAGATAAAGCTCAGATTTCATTCCTACCTCTTCCTTCTTTTGTTCTTTTTAGCCCCTCTTGTTACCCTCTTGTTGTTTCTCAGTCATATTTAGCCCAAGTCTCCATCCTTTCAGTCCCTCTCCTTTGCAGATACCCCCCTGGGGAGCGATGGCAGGGGTGTGTCCTGCAGTGTGGTCCCTAGTGTTACAGCCACCCTGCAGCCCTGATGCCTGCTCTGCAGAGCCAGACTTCTTGAGCTGTGGTCCTTGGGTCATCACACTGCTGAACTCTGGACCACCCTCTGTGCCACCTCTTGGCAGCAAAACCCTTCTCCCAAGCAGTTCTTCAGCATGAGCTCCTGGACCACATTGTGGGTCCACTCCCTAGTCACAGTTTTTTCCTTGATACCTCACAGGACACAGGCACTCCCAGCTGAGGGGGTGGGCTGCTGATAAAGTTTGCCTTTCCTTCCGGTACCTGGAATTGCCTCCCTGGGTCCACACTTGGCCTCACTCTTGTTTATTTTCTTTTGGAGAACACCCCCCACTGTGGCTAGAAGGCAGGTCTGTACATAGGGGAATCCCAGTTGTGGCTGAATCTGCCCACAGGTCCAGTTCTCTGAACATTGTTTAGAAGTGAAAAGGTCTTTTTAGGGTTCCTGAGGCCCTCTGTGGAGCATTGTGACTAACTCCCAAGCTTGCCTCTCAAAGCCTTAAAACTAGGACTCTGGCCAAAACGCTTGAGGCCCTTTTCTTTCCAGCTGCCCAGGGACAGCTTGTTGGAAATGTAGATTTTTAGCTCCCTCCCTGGTCAGTCTCTGGGTGGCCTCTGGGCTCCATCCACCTCTCTGGGCGATTTCTGCACATGCTCACGTGGGACATGCCTCTAGTACACTATACCTGGTGAATATTGTACAATGTGCACTCTTTGAAGATTTTAAAAATGGAAGGAATCTCACTTGGAGGCCAGGATCCAAAATATTCACCCCAGCCTTTATTTTTACTGTTAAGGAGTTTGAACCTGGGGAGGTGCTATAACTTCTCTAAACCACGTAAGTGCTAGAAAGGGAAGTTGGGGCCTCTCTATCTCTCCTGGTTCCTGGAAAAAGCAGTTTCATGAGTGACCTTGGTCACCTCCTCCCATAACCACTATAGACTCTGGGATAGTTTGAAATTTGCAGATGTGCAATAGGATAGTAAAAGGATTAGAGTCCCTAAGGTGGCTTTCGGTCTGGGTGCTTAACAGAGAACACCGCTCATGTGTTTTCTCATATGTTCACTTGGCAAATATCTGTTGGAACTTGCTGTTTGATCTGTGTGTGTATGGTAAGTGTTTTTCCAGATAGAAAAATAATTGTATCCGTCTAAGGGAGTACAAGATTCTTAATGAGGGAACACTTTAAAGTGTTTCTAAGTGACTTGTAGTTGGTTGCTTGTTTAGTGTGGTGGTGCTAAGTTCCCCTGTACCATGGGTTTTTTTCTTTTTTTTTTCCTTTTCCCTCACAGCTGATACAAACCAGTGCTGGGCTCCAGGCTGCAGCTAAAGTGAGAGTTCGAGGGCTGACTAGAACCTGGAAGCTTGGAGTTTTTGTACTTTACTAAAAGAAGACCGTGGCCCATTTTCATTGTACATCAAAAGAGAATAATGGAGTTGTTGGGCTCTTCTAAACTGCTCACTTAAGCCATTTGTAGAAATCCCTTGGTAATTTTTCTTTTTAAATTTTTAAAAAGATTTTACTTACTTATTTATTTATTTGTAAGAGAGGGAGGAGGGTCAGAGGGGGAAGCAGACTCCATCCTGAGCAGGGAGCCTGATGCGGACCCGATCCTGGGACTCTAGTATCATGACCTTAACCGAAGGCAGTTGCTCAACCAACTGAGCCACCCAGGCGCTCCCTTGGTAATCTGTTTAAGGATTGTCATGTTTTGAGTTTGTTCTTAAAATTTGTGCTTTTTCTTTGTTCTTTCTAGATTTGCCCATTTGTTCTTTGTTTATGAACAATTTGTTGGTATGTTTCGGTAGGCAGAACAGTGCCCCATTTTATTTGAGAGCAGAAATAATGCTAAGCAACACCTCATTTTCTGAAATCCCATTTGCCTTTGTAAATGAATATATAAAGACCTGCTTTTTCTTGCATTTTGCCATTTTTACTTTGAACACACCATTCACTTGTTTGACTGTTAAATAGTCTGACACTTTTTAATTGTTTTAAACTGTGAGGGTATATTGTTTTTACTTATTGCTCTTTTTAAAAGAGACTTCTTGAATGTCAGCCTTGGAATGCTGATGAAACTTGGTTTAATTTATTTAGGCATGTAAGTTTGGTCACACCTTCAGCAATGCTTGTTTCTGGTGCTCTAGGAAGGATTCAGGCATATCTTTTCCTTTGATCAGACATTCCGTGAGACAGTGCCCAGATGTTACACATTTGAGTATATTCTTGGCAACATATGCTTTACTGTATTGCCTTTAGAAAAAAGTCATAATTTTAAAGAAATGCAAGAATCATAAAATGTGCTTTCTAAATCTTTTTAAGGTTAATTTTTTTCTTTAAAATTAAAAACATGAAATCTGGCTGGAAAAAACTAAATATTAGATCAGACTTTGTGAAATTGTTAGTATTTGTCAGCTTTTGAGCACATAAATGACATTATTGGGGTTCAACCTAGTAGACCTTCCAGATTAATCTTTGATGGATGATAACGCTAGTGGTCAACAACAGTTCATTATCTCTCACAGCTTTTAAAAAGCTTCACAGTTGTAGATGTTGCTTTCGTTCCAGTTCTTGCTGCTTACTTCCTAAGAAGGCCTTTCTGTTTCTCAGAGCTGTGCAGTGGCTACCCAATTCTTTAGCCCTGAAGAGAGCTTTTGTTCATTAGAAGTCCATGGCTGAGATCCAGCAAGTCTGAGGAGAGCCTGTGTTTGCCAGCGCTGCTTCCGTTGTTCTCTTTGGCATGAGCAGACACTTGATCTAGTAAAGTACCTCTTCCTTTCGCCGTAAATGAACCTAGACCCTCAATTTCTATCTTAAAAGTTTGTAACATATCTCTAATATATGTGTGAGAGCTCCAAAAGCTCTTTGTTATAGTGTGTGCATAATGAAGAGGTGAGACGTCTGATCCAGCTCCTAATTGTAATAGTGGCCCCCTTGAATGCAGAGAAAAGCAAAGCAAAACAAAACATGGGTTTTCAGATAGCAGTGATTTTGCATTTGCTTACGAAATTTCCCCTGGTCAGATGCTCGTCTCGTCTCGCCTTTTCTGTGCCGTGAAGCATACTGCTGTTGAAATCCTTTTTGTAATAAGTTATAGAGGTCCCCCCCCTCCTTAAAGGACATATGAATAAACATAAGCAAAGTTTCTATTAAAAAGAAATGTAAAAATGTTTCTCACTTTATTCTGTTGCCTTACACGGTCAACTTTTGGAACTCTTAGAAGATTTATATCCCGTCATGTATTTAGAGAATGTGCTCTGGTGTATTTGAAGGCATAGTTGGATGGCAGTGCCCTCTTGTGGGAGAATAACACATTGCTTATTGCATGCTTGGTTAAATTTTAGGGATTTTTAAATTTCTCTTAAAAATCTGCACGTACAAAGAATGCCTGGGTGGCTCATTTGGTTAAGCACCTGACTCTTGGTTTTGGTTCAGGTCATGATCTCGGGTTAGGGGGATCGAGCCCTATGTCGGGATCTGTTCAGCACTTGGAGTTGGCTTGAGATTGTCTCTCTCCCCGTGCCCCTAACCTCCCTGAGATGACTTTATTTCATGCTTGGTTAAATATTAAGAGTGCTTAAGAGTGCCTTCTTTCTCTCAAATCTTTAAAAATCTGCATGAACCAGTATATTTTGCACAAAATATTTTTTCAACTAGAACCTATTAACTTACTGTTTATTTTTGATCTCTTCCATATTTTAAAAATAAAAAAGTAGGGAGGGTGGTGGAGGTGGTGAGGTGTGAAGTAGAATTGCTTCAGTTGCTGGGTGGGGGAAAAATGCATTTTTAAGCAGCTGAAATAAATTAGTGTAAGTGGTTCCAAATCGAGTTTTTAAAGTGTATGCCTTATAAAAAGCCCCCCTGCCCCCCCCTTTTTTTAATCAGTGTTACTCTTTCTTAGGGAAAGTTCTCCAGGCAGAGAGGGAGCCAAGATCCCTTCAGGTAGTTGAGTCTTCTCAAATGACAAAATGTAAATCACATCATATTTGCAGTTAAAGTATGTTGGTTGGCCGGGGTATTGACAGAACAGCATCTGAGTCTTGGCTCTTCTGCTCCACAAGGGCAAAGGACTTCATTTCCCCACCCCCAGAAGTGGTGGTATTACCTTTGTTCCAAGATTGTGAAGGTTAAACTGAGAGAATGTGTGTGCCTGGCACATAAGTAAGTTCAAATATAGTAGCAAGAATGATGCTATTTATTGGGTTTCGCTCTTGCTGTTTTAAAAAAAAAGTGTACTTTTTTTTAAGATTTTATTTATTTATTTGACAGAGATCACAGGTAGGTAGAGAGGCAGGCAGAGAAAGAGGAAGGGAAGCAGGCTCCCTGCTGAGCAGAGAGCCCGACGCGGGGACCCCGAGACCATGACTCGAGCCGAAGGCAGAGGCTTTAACCCACTGAGCCACCCAGGTGCCCCCAAAAGTGTAATTTTTTTCTGTAATTATTTCCTATTTAATATTTGTTAAATTAGTGCTGATGGGTTAACTGGGGTCATAGGTCTTAGGAGCCGCTGTGTCTGAAGGCCAGCTCATAAACCAACATGGACATTTTGCTGGAAAGGGCTTACCTGAATATTCGTTACGACTTTCCCCCTTGTTTTAGTTTAAGGGATTAGATATGGTAGGTTTATATTGCCTATTTCTATTTATCCATTGTCATTTAAGGAAATAAATACATTTTGTGTTAAGACTTTCTTAAACATACTACATTTCAGGCATTTGCAATTTAATCTTAAAATATGTAACGTTTAACAAGCACCTTTAACCAAATTGACTTGTTAATGTATTAAAACTTACTGGTGTCAAGAGTTTAAAAAATATCTTCACTTTAAAATGCTTTAATAAATATATAAACATAATAATGAATATATTGTAGTAACAAACATACTGTCTATTTGTGTATGAAATGCAAGCTTACCCAAACCAGTAGTAGCCCACCTACTCTGAAGGCAGGGCTAAGGAGTAGCCTCCTGCCTTGGGCTATCCAGAAACCCCCTTTCCCACCTGCCCACATCTCAGAGCACAACTATTTGGTTTCTCTGTTGGGTTGTAGATGGATTTGTTACATCAGGCTTTAAAAAAAAAACAAAACTTTCATTTCGAGCCCCAGCGTGGGGCTTGAACCCATGACCCCTAGATCGAGAGTCACATGTTTTAGGATCTGAGCCAGCCAGGTGCCCCTGTCACATTAGGCTTTTGGTTGTAATTTATTTTCAGGGCTGGAATTCTGATTTCTTTCTGTTTATTAACTTGTAACCTTCCAGAGGCTTTGGGGATCTGCCTTCATAAGCATGACAATGTCGACTGTCTCTGACTAAGATACCGTTAAGATGAGAAAGAATGGAAGAGGTGCTTGGCCTGACTGTGCCCTAGCTTGGCCGTGCCCTACCCTGACTGTGCTCTAGCCAGACTGTGTTCCAGCCTGGCTGTGCTTCAGCCTGACTACTCTAACCTCGCTGTGCTGTAGCCAGATTGTGTTCTGGGCTGTGGCCACCTTTTAACATAGAGCTCTGTTGACAGCCTCTGCCTGCTTCCTCAGCTCAATGCCATCCTCACCCACTCCCCAGATCTCTATGCAGGGTCTCTCTGAGATTAAAATGATCACAAAACAAGTGTTCTCTTCGGCCCTGTAGGTTGGACTGCATTTCTTTTCTCATTGCAGTTGTTTAAAAATTCTCCTTTTAGGATTCATTGGTGGGAAGCCGGTAAGGATTAATGAGAGGGCTGAATTAGAGAATATTTTTTAATGCAGTTTTGTTCCTCTGAGGTACATTCAGTAACAGAAACTAGGCCAACAAGTTATTGACAATTAGTGGTCCTTTGGGAATCTGCTTTAATGAATAGATAAGAATGATTTGTAATTAGCATAATAATTATATGCAAATGAATGCTTCTGAATTGCTCTAAAACACTTCTGAACTGTTTAAACAGCCCTCCTGAGATCTTGTTACTCTATTAATTTGTGTAGCAAATCTTTTTTTCATAGATCACGCAAAGATAAACTTCAGTCCAGCCTCTGTCCGAATTATTATGAATTCCAAGGTGGTAGGACCTGAATTAATGAGATTTACTTATACTATATTAATGGTGCTCTGTGGGAACCTGAAAGGGTGAGGAGTCCTTGGGGAGATGTAATTAAAAATAGGAAAGAAAGCTGCTTATTGCAAATAACTGTTGAAATGAGTTTCTTAAACAAGTTCGTAAATGTTATTTGTCTTTACACCTCTGTTACTTGCTTTTGCAAAATGTAATGCAAACATTTTTTTTTTAAATGGGCTTCCCCTCTGGAGTCTGGCTTGAATTTTGTCAGCTCCAATTAGTTATGCACTAGGGTCAGCGATGATAGGATCCAGGAACTCCTTGTGTTCCACGTGCCACAGTGTGTACTGAAAAATGAAGGGCATTGCTAATAGATGAGGTTTGTTACTTATCTTCGTATTTAATTTGATCTTTTCCCACTCATCCTGGTCTTTTAGGATGTGATTAGAGGAAATAAGCTTTGCTAGGTTGAGCAGCAATACCCATGCATTCTAAACTTCGTGATTATTTTTGAGCTATTTGAGTAGACACCTAATTAATCATCTTGTGCTAAAGGAAAGCATTTTACAGCAGGCTGCAGGATCCTAATATCTCTCTCAAGTTTTTATTTTTACTCTGTAGAATTGTTTTTTTGTGGGGGTGAGAGGCAGGGGAAATGCCCTTTTATAAGCAGGTGTGGAAGAGTTGCTAATGCTTGTGATTTGGGCTCTATTTTCCTCAGCTTACATTTAGCCTCACCTGTGGTAACCCATGCATGGTTCTTTAAGCAGTTTCTGGTATCTGGAGCTCATCTCGATTTTTCCACAACCTGTCAAGAAACTCCTACCGGTCCCCCACCTCCTACTCACTTCCCCATTCATAATCATGAGTTAAATCTGGGCTCAAGGACATTTAGGTTGGCTCAGCACAGATTTTGTACTTGCATTTTGGGGAACAGCCACTATGCTAAAAGATTCATAAAACTAATATTCTTTGTCTTCAAAATGAATCTGGTTTCTGTTGAGAGTTTCTTTTGAGAGCTGTAGTAACAGATGTACACCCAAGAGGTAGCACAACTTTTGTATTCCAGTGACAGAAAATGGCTATTTATAAGAATTTAATGAATGTATTCTGTGGCTTCAGCATGGAGACTCAGTAAGCCATTTATTTACCATATTATATTTTATTTGTTCTCCAAAGGGTGTCTTGACTTTCACTTGCCTCCTTTTTTTACTTAAATAAGAGTTTTCAATTAAATAGAGTTGTATTAACACTAATCCGAATCTACCTTATGCTGATACCATTGTGTTTCTCTGTTGTTTGGGCACTATATTGGTGGAGCGAGCAGTGTCTAGGGACATTACACCTAACTTGATAATGATGGTTTTACTAAGCCCTTATCCTGGCCAGGCCTCTGGGCAATATAGATAATTAAAATTTGATCATAAAAAATTTTAAACACAATGCACCTTAGCAATAAGATTTTTCTACTTTTAAACGTGATTTTAAAACTCATTTTAAAAATACATTTCCTTGGCCTAGTGAATTTGCTTTCTTTTTTTCCCAAGGATTACAGAAAGTGCATAGCAAATTCAGCCTTCAGAATACCCAGGAGCTGAAGACTCAAGTAGGCTACAGCTGTCTTCACCCACAGTATTCTAAAAGAACTAATGAGATGAGAAGTCTGCAGCTGGTGGCAAGCACAATAAACCATGAGCCAAGGGCTTCTCTTCATCAGAGCCTCCCCTTTCCCCATGGGATCCCAAAGGAGACAGAATACTAACAAAGCCAGCAGGCTGTCTCATTCCACACTATTGCTCATTTGCAGCTATAATTGGTAGCTGAGGTTGCATTCTGTGTGCTGAAACTGTCATACATGAAGGAATATATTTGTTCATTGTGATACGGATGTAAGTCCGCCAGTTCTCAAATACAGAAAGACCAGACTAGATACCCAACAATAAAATTGTAGCAAAGACGATTCTGTTCAAAAAAATTAAATGTTTGTTATAAAGGTACAAAACTGAGGTTGTTAAAGCGACACCTGCTTCCTCCTTTTTAATACCTTGCTACTTAATTCAACTGATTAAACATTTACGTATTCAAACCAACATTTAAAAAAAAGGCACAAAACTTCCTAGGTTTTGACAAGATGCATTATCCTCATCTGTCAGGGTTAAGGTGCTATTGTTAATAATTGGGTTCTGTTATATTTTCAGCATAATACCTTTAATATTTGCTGCTTTTTAGTCAAGAGAAAAAAGCCAGGAAGACTTACCTTTGGAGATCTGTGTATGTGTGTATAGTATTTTATATGCACACACTCCTGCCTTACAGGCAGATCTACTTTGATACCCCTGCTGCTGCTTGGTGTTGCTGGAATGTGCTTTGCTTATCTGACAGTTGTGGACGCTCTTCTGCCACCTCCTGTGTGGTGTACTAGAGTGAGCTGGGAACGGAGGCTAAGAAGCCTCGGGTAAGAGAGCCATACCACTTCCTTGCCGGGACTATGGCCTCCTCATCTGCAGAAAAAGGCACCTGGGATGGTCTCCAAGGTTGGGTTTTCCTTTACAATTCTGTGAGTTCTTAGTTCAGAAAAGTATCGCCGTGAATAACTGGTACTGGTGATGGGGGCTGGGAAGTGTACTGCAGCGGTGTGTTGGGCACAGAGTGGAGAAGTTTTGGAAGCATTATTCCTTGTTCTTCAGTTAATTAATCTGTCAGATAGGCATTGAGAAGCCCTGAGGTTGTCACCCTGGTGTGGAGCTGGGGTTGGGAAGGACCTGAAGGAGTGTTGTCAGTGAAGCCTGCCTGATGCGTCTGTTCGTTTTCCCCCTTACTGGGGCCATAATCGTGTGGTAGTTCTGCAGGCTCCATTTTATCAGTTCTAAGGTTCCCCTGCCCTCTTTTCCTCACATTTTAATGCATTTGAAATTAGGGTTTGTCTTCCAGTTGTGGCATATTTTATTGGCTGAGTGTGTTCCTTCTTAATGGCACATAGAAAATGGTGGAGCATCCTCTCACTGCCAGCCTCTCAGATTTGAGAAATGTGATATTTACTGTTTAGCGTGTGCCAGTCTCCATAATATCTCAGATTTTGCCTTAAAAAGAACATTTTGAATGGCATACCCACAGTGAGGTCACACCTGAGACAGTTTTTTAAAAAAAAATGTATTTTCCCTTTTAAATGGGATGAAATATAAAACACTCATTAGGCTTCTAGGCATTATAGAGATAATTATAACAATCATAAAAATTTTTAACATACACTTTAGCAGTTAAGGTTTTTTTTACCTTTAAACATGATGTTAAAACTCATTTTAAAAATACATTTCTTTGGCTTGTTTGGGTTGATTTCGATTCTGAGTATAATTCGCTCCATTCTTTGTTGGCAGTTAATCTGTGCTCTCTGTGGTTTCTGTTATCTTTTCTTTGTTTGCCTTTCTTTCTCTCAGCCCACCTGTGACTTTCTAGGAGCTAACCCCAAGTAAGTGTTGGTTCTCCTTACATCCTCAGACCCCTCGGACTACCTCATAGTATCTTGCTTGCTGCCTTCCATGTGTGGTGGCTATGGAAATAAATAGACCTTGATGGAGGGAGATGGTGTCAAAAGTGATTATTTGATAGAATGTTAAATATTTTCAATTTTGGAGAAAAGTGAGCTTGTGTCTAGGTTTCAGTTCTAGGTGTCAGAGCTAGAGAAAGTGTTTTCTGGCACCATGTGATTATTTACGTTAGTTTGCAGGATGGTGGAGTCTGCTGTGAACCCAGGTCTTGAGACCACCTGTCCAGTTGGTTCTTTTCTCAGTAGTGAAGTTGTTAATTTTGAGGGCACGGCTCTAAATTGGAATTTAAGAACTTGTGTTAGTTGACAGTAATTGAACTTTTCTGCTGATGTGCCCAGACACATGAGTAACTCCAATTCTCCAACACCTTGCAGACGGCTTGTCCTGGGTCACTGTTCCTGGATAATGCTGACTGACCTAATGCCTGTGGGTACACCACACTGTGTCTTGTAAAACACTAAGACCCAGTGTAGCCAGCCAGGTGTGCGTGTTTAATAATTATGGTGCGCTATTGGGGGCCTTTCTGAAGTTCGGTTTCTACTCGAACTTCACATTTTTCCTTCTTCACACAATTTACCTGTAACTTTGTCAATAATTATTTACATGTCATGTGCATTTTTTGAGTAAGTGTTGAATCTTGAGTGGATGCTTCTCAACATGTTTTCTTTGATTTGTGAAAGTTTGTCTTATACTCAGTGCTTGCTGTTTTCTCTAGAACAATGACTTTTCATATTTGACTTGTCTGGGCATTTCCCCCAAAATATGTGGTCCTTCCATGAATGCCATGAAGGACCCCTGGCTGAGAAATTCTACTCAAGAAGGCAGGGCTCTTCCTTTGTAGGATTTTCAGCTCCCCAACTGACCTCTGCTCACTGGTACCATTAAAACTCATTTATTTTTCTGAATCTCGACTTTGGCTCTTCAAAGGGAGTTTTTTCCTATCGCTGGATTGTGTGTGTATATGTGTGCAATGACAAAAGAACTTTTGTAAAGCAGACAGGTTTAAAAAGATTTACTTCTTTCATTTCCTCCATTCTATACAGAAGAGGATGTTAGGGAAATAGAATTGACACATGCTGTAGAACTTTGCTTAAAACCCAAGTCTTGGGGCTGTTCCCCTGTGATATGATATAAATGAGGTAGTCCCATCACAGAGTCGTAAGCCTTTCCCTCACCTTCTATGACAATGAGGAGCTGTCATGAGAGCAGTCCCTCTTCTATGAGCAGGCCAAGGGATTTGCACTTTATGGGTCTCTGGACAAGGGTTTGGAGAGGCTGGCTTTGTCGTGAGGCATCAGGCACAGACCCAGCCATGGAAGAGATGGGGGTGTTGCAGGATCAGGAGTTCAGTCTGTGTTCCCAGCCACAGTAGTCGCTCTCGGTCATCACCTCTGGGTATTGTCAAGACTGGGGTGGGTACCTTTTATTTCTTGACTATGACTATATACATATCAAAATGTTGAAACTGTCAAAAAATGTGGGAAGATTTGTTCATGGAGATAGCTGTTCAGTAACCAGTGGTTTGCTCATCAAGACTTTTTTAACTAAATATTATGTAGTTGTCTGGCCTTAACATTAAAGCGTAAAGCAAAAAGAACCAAACCATAACTTAATGTTGTAATGAACCATTTTGCTACGTTTACACAAAAGCATGGCAGGTGTAATCAGTTTCTATCCCATGTTTTAGAGCTGTTCTGGCAAGGTTAAAGAATTTTCTCTGGGTTTCTTCTCTGCCTCTGACTTTGTTTTGCTTTGCAGGACTACAAAGCTGATGAAGACCCAGCATTATTCCAGTCAGTCAAGACCAAGAGAGGCCCTTTGGGACCCAACTGGAAGGTACTGGCTGCTGACCTTTCTGACAGGCAGAGTCTTGGCAACAGACCACTTGACAGGTCCCGAGTCTGGAAGAGCTGGTGATGTTTAAGTGAAAAATAGAAATGGCACAAAAATAGTTTTATTTGTGATAAGGACTTAGAGCCAGCTGCAGTTGGCCAGCAAGTCTGTGCTGTATTAACAAACAGAACACAGCCAGACTGTCACTTTCAGCATAATGCTATTCTGATAACTCTTAAAAGAGACAAGTGATTTAGTCTTTGGGGATTGTAATGTTCTCTTTTGAGACTTGAAGCAGTACAAAAATCCATGTTAAATGAAGGTTTATAGTTTAAATTTAGTCTTAGTAAAAACTGAACAAGTTGCCTTCACCTGAGCTCATGTTCCTGGCCTTTTAATAGTTACATTCTGGAAACCAGGACACCAGAGAACAATTTTGGTGGCAAGTAGTCGTTTTCTAATAAAGAACACATCCTTACTTTATTCATGGGAGTAGGAAAAGCAATGTCAAGATAATCATTTAAATTGCTATAGAAATATAATGCATTTTAAAGATATCCACTAAACTAAATGACAGACCCTGAAAGACAGCTTAATGTGGTGATGGCAAGTTATTACAGTTAATTTGACAGGAGCAGAGGAACATTAAAATCTAAACGTGCCCCCCCCCAAAAAAATCTAAACATGCCCAAAGCAGATTTCCACCAACGTGTTTTAACTCGGTAACCAATCTCTTCATGCTGATGCAGTCATTGGTCATCGATAAAATATGTCTGTGCGCTCGCTAGTTGTTGTTTGCAGATAGAAGATTACTGTAACGGCCCCACAAATAACCCATTGAGTGGTTCTCCGTGGGTGTTGGACTGTTTTGCAGACTGTCTTGCACATCAGCTAAAATGAAGAGTGGGTCTGACTTTGTTCTATAAGAAATGATTCATAAATACCTTAATTTTGCATTTGTTCTCTGGGTAGAGTTCAGTTCAAGATTCTCCCATTGAATGGTTATGGCCAGAGACTTTTAACTTAATAAGTCCCAGGAAGTGATCTATGTTGCTTACAAACTAAGGAACAGATTTGGTATGTGTGATCTAAATTTCAGTGACTAGATTTAAAGAATTTCCCCACCCTTTTGCAGATTTCTAACTGTGGACTTTAGAACTCACATTGAGTCAGAGAGAAGTCTTTCCCCTTTGAAATTTAACCTGCCCTTCTAAAAAAGCGGGTCATGTTGGAGCAGTAGATGGGTGGCCACCGCAAAGGCAGCCCTATCTTCTAGAAGGCTGTCTTGCTCCATTAAGTCCTAATGCTAGCTAATGATGCTTTTACAGGGACTGGAGGGAGAGAGCAAAGTTGAGACTAATTTCCAACCTTTTAGAACTTGGAATATGATTTTTATTCCTTTTTTATTTATGATTTTTACCCTTTTAACATTGCTTTGTCTTTTATCATCAGCAATTAATTAAAATTCTAGAATAGGTTTAGTTTTTAGAAATGTGAAATTTACATTTTTTCACATTACATTATAGCATTCTTCCCCATTTTGTGTGTGTGTGTGTGTATGCACATGAGACAGTTGCTTACTATTTCTTTGAGAGGATGCTGGTTGAGTGATCCCTTTTTACCCGTTTATCTCTAGGTTATTAACTTCAGCCAAATGGTGGTGTATGTAGCTACTCTTAAAAGTGGAGTTACTGCTTAACTGAATTTCACTGAATTTCCACAATTCCAGAAATAACCGGTAGTGTGTCATTGTCTGCCCCCACCTTACCCCCCGCCCCCCTCTCTGCAGTTTCTCTTTCTGAGGTTTCATATATCCGTGGTCAATTGCATTCTGGAGTTAGTTGTTCCTTCTGAGGTCAGAAGGTCAGGGGTAGTCTGACGCTGCATCACAGTGCCTGCGTTGTTCACCTCACTTCAGCTCACCATGTAGGCATTCTGTCATCTCACACCATCATGAGATGGGTGAGCTCAGTACAAGAAGATACTTTGAGAGAGAGAAAGACCACATCATGTAACTTTTATTACAGTATTTTGTTGTAATTGTTCCGTTTTGTGATTAGTTGTTGATGTCTCACTGTACCTGATTTATAAATCAAACATGATCATAGGTATGTACATGTAGGAGAAAACATAGTATATATAGGGTTTAGTACTACTTGTGGTTTCAGGCCTCCACTGGGGGACTTTGCAACATACCCCCCACCGATAAGGGGGACCTGCTAAATTACACCATCTGCTTGCTCCTCTAAAGGAAAATAAAGAGTAGAAAGGATGACAGTAACTGGTAATTCAGCATATAGAAAACTGTGGACTGACTTGATCTTGATCTTGATCTTCTCAGCAGCTCCTGTCTCCAGCAGGCCCAGTTTGTCAGTAACTATACTCCTTGTGGCACTGAGGGCAGCACTGGGTGATAGTTGCAGATTTCTGTACTTCTGAAATAGGAGAGAAGGCAAGGAATACATGGTAATTAGGGCAAAAAGGGTGAAGAAATCCCATTCTGGACCCACTTACCCCAATGTGTGTGTCAGAATGTTCTTGTGTCAGAGCTGCTTGGTAGTTCTGCAGCTGCCTGAGAGGCCTTCCACGTGCCATCCCACCCTCACTCTTCAGTGGCCACTCTTCCCGTGGCTGCTCAGGAGAAACTCCCCTTACAGGAACATACTCATAAGTCTCTTCAGCACTAACTGCAAACTCTGTGATCTCTTTGAAACTTTTCCTTACTTATCCCACACTGGGGTGTTCTTCTGACCTATTGCAGTATTTACTGCTTGTCTGTACCAGACTGGAGAGTGGAAAAGAAAACTTCTTTGGTGCCAGGCACTATGCAAGGTCGTGTTTAATCGTCACGACCTTCCTGTGGGGTAAGTACAACTGCTTCATTATATAGATGAGAAACTTGGTCAGAGAAACACAGATAATAGTTGTAGGAGAAACAGCAGGATGTCTCCCATTTCCATAGCACTTGATTCAGGGCTTGGCACAGAGATGTGTAATGCGCAGAGACATAGCAGTTCCTGACTCAGAAGCCCATGACTCCCCAAACACCAGTGCATCTTTTATGTCCTGTTGCCTCAAGGCACTTGTGTGGCTCTCTGTATTAATGGTATTTTCCAGGTATCAGTTGTATGTTTCCAATGGTCAGGGAGTCTGCAGGTGAAATCCATTCCCGTATCCCATATGTCACAAGTTGTGACTTCAATAACTTAATCCTAGCTCTGGGTCTGGGTCCACATCTCTAAAATGAGAGGGACGTTATAACTGCCTCAGATGGTTGTTGCCAGGACTGAATGAAGTAAGGAATGTCACGTTCCCAGTGGAGAGGAAGCTTTGGTCTTTGAGAATGAAAAGCCTCATCATATCTTGGGGTTGATTACATCTATGAATAAGCTACCCTGTTTATGACACAGTTAATTCCTTGTCTCTGTCTGGTCTCTAGGGCTTCCCTCATTCTAGTATCTGGGAGTTGTCAAACTCTTTTTTTTTTTTTTTTTAAGGATTTTATTTATTTATTTGACAGACAGAGATCACAAGTAGGCAGAGAGGCAGGCAGAGAGAGAGGAGGAAGCAGGCTCCCTGCTGAACAGAGAGCCCGACTCGGGGCTCGATCCCAGAACCCTGGGATCACGACCTGAGCCAAAGGCAGAGGCTTTAATCCACTGAGCCACCCAGGCGCCCCTGTCAAACTCTTCTTGACTCACTTGTCCTTACCCCTTATGGTTATGTGTATTTAATGAGTGCTTGGCTTGGGTCAGCCATAAAGCAGAGGCTGCGTAAAGGCTAGGGAGTCTTTGCTAGCAGGGGATCATGGTGATGCCAGGGAATAGATTTTCATATTTTCCAGTTGGGCAGTAGATATTCATATTTTCCAATATCCAGTTTTTTTTTCTTGCAGTATGATACATACCTTTTATTTTTTGAAAACTTCAGACCCAGAGATATCGGCCTTATATATTCATTTTCCCTCTGAAAAGATAATTTTTTAAAAATCTGAGTACATGAATTCTGTTTTGTTAAGTAGGGTTCAACATTTAAGTGATTCTGTGCATAGTAATAGAATGATTTATAACCTGATAAAGATTTTTACTGCAAGGGAGATTTGTGCATTTCTTATGGATTTAAATGTTTATTTCATTATAGTACTGTATACACATGCATGTGTGTGTTTACATGCTTTGGTTTCTTTGTGGTTTTGAGGGCTTTGTTGTATTAAATCATGGGTATGACTGCCTGTTCTAATGGCTTATCAAAAACAACGTACATGTGGATTTCTTTAGCTTTCCAGTTTACCTCCACCGAACTGAAGAGTTGTCATTTTAACAAATTGAAATACCATCTTTGAAGATTATAGTGTCATTTTAATTCTATGGCAAGGCCTCATTTCTTTCTTCATTTAATCCAGACTCCTCATGAAGACTTAAGCTTCTGTGTCTACATATGTAAGATAGTTAATAATTAGGCCTCTGTAGGAGGCTTTGCCAAAGTATCTGGCCCTTAGATTACTTGACATGTCTCGAAAGAGTCATCTAGAGTCTGAACATTGGGGTACAGGGGATTAGTTCAAATGAACGTATTGATCTAGAAATTGGGATTTTTATGTTATCTTTCT
Organism: Taxidea taxus jeffersonii; assembly: GCA_003697995.1. NCBI lineage: Eukaryota > Metazoa > Chordata > Mammalia > Carnivora > Mustelidae > Taxidea > Taxidea taxus. The sequence continues at coordinate 104,692 of ML103346.1, forward strand.
CTGTGTATTACATGCTCTATCTAACCATAAAGACATGTCCTGTTAATGTTCTAATTCCACTCTGGAACAGAAGCTCTGGCAGTTGGAGCTTTCACAGCATTATGTCATGCTGTTTACCTGCTCAGTCCTGCTTCAGACTCATTTTAGAATTACCAGAGAGGCTGTTCTGGATCCTTCAAGCTAGTTGGAGGGTAGCCATCTTTGTGGATTATAGGGACGCTCATTTGTTCCCTGCCCTGCTTTCTCCTCCTACCTCACATCTGTGGAAAGAAGTGGGAACCTTGCTTGTCAGTGGCCTGAAGTAAAGATACCTCAAGGTCCTGTTGGCCAGGGATGGGAAGAATGGAAATGGGGTAAGGGAGAAGTTACAGTTCAGTTGTGGAAATCTCTTTGAGATAGAGGTTGGCAAGAACACAGCCCAGAGAGTCCTCGAAAGGCTGATGAGCACTGATAGCCCCCCAAGGAGAGAGACCGAGGGTGCTCTCCTGAGGTCTTCATCTAGACATCACTGTGAGTCCCAGGAAGGAAGTGAAGACATTTAAAACTTGTTCCCTCTCTAGAGTCTCAGTTTCAAAAACCTATAGTGGGTGACATAAAGATGCTTACTAATTAGTTTCTGGTTAGACCACATGTGGATTATGTATAATAAAGCGGACCTTAAAACATGGCTGTTTTGTTTGTTGAGCATCTGGTTTGGAAACTAGGTGTTTTTTGTTTTGTTTTGTTTTTTAAGATTTTATTTATTTGACAGAGACACAGGGAGAGAGGAATACAAATAGGGGGAGTAGGAGAGAGAGAGGCAGAGGGAGAGAGGCTTCCACTGAGCAGGGAGCCTATGCGAGGGTTGATCCTGAGCCAAAGGCAGGCGCTTAACACTGAGCCAACGAGGTGCCCCAGAAACTAGGTTTTTAATACATTGTAAAATATAAGTAACACCGGCGGGGCGTGCCTGGGTGGTTCAGTGGGTTAAAGCCTCTGCCTTCGGCTCAGGTCATGATCCCAGGGTCCTGGGATCAAGCTCCGCATCGGGCTCTGCTCTGCAGGGAGCCTGCTTCCTCCTCTCTCTCTCTGCCTGCCTCTCTGCCTACTTGTGATCTCTGTCAAATAAATAGGTAAAATCTTAAAAAAAAATATATATATAGATAGATAGATAGATAGATAGATAGATAAGTAACACTTGGTATGTATGAATTATCTAACACCTACACAGGACACCAAAAAAGCTGTTCCAGGTCTTCAAGAAGCTGAGTGCCTCAGGAGTGATACATGATTAGTTCTCACCTTATCTTGGACACTGCCTTTGTTCTCAGGCAGCACCAAAGGATTCAGGCTTGGACAGATGGAGTGTCTTACTTGAGTTTGAGAGGTGACTTGACAGGATGGGCCCCTTGCAGAGTTCTTACTGATGCTGTCAGGGACGATGTTTTCTTCATGGGTATTATCTGAAGGGTGAACTTGTGGTTTCACTCGTACATAGTGTCTCTCCTAGAGTAATTGGCCACAAGCATGAAGGACATGTCAGAGTTCTGATTAGTAAAATGGGTGTGAGTGAGCTACAAAAATACGAAGTTTGGAGACATGGAAAATGTGACTGATTGTCCCACCCCAGAAAGGAAGCTTTCCTTTCTTATTTTCATGAAAATAGCTTAACCTGTGATTAGTTTCATCTTTTGAACTTTGATCTCACATTTGCTTACTCCATTTAATATTTCCCATTTGCCCAGTAAGATAGGAATCTTCCACTTCTGAACCCTTCTGAAGTCCTTTGTTGGTGACCTTTCTCATGGTACTTTTTGTGTCTCATGTCAGGGTACTGGTTTATGTGCTCACCCTGTCTTTCTTCCCCACCTCCTTTGTCCCCTTGTATACATTGAGTTTTCAGCCATAGACTCTGTGTCTGACCTACTTAATATGGGACGCTGCCTAGCACAGAGGTTTGCTCCTGGCAGAGGCTTAGTAAGTATTTGCTGGGTTCAAGTTAACTGCCTTAAACCAAATAAAACACAACCAAATGTTGGACTTGCTGTATACTTACAAAGAATATAATGCCCACTGTAGGTATGTCCCAATGGCTACCAAAATCTAAACAAAGCTGAGGGAATGATATGGCTGAGTGAGGAAGTGGGTTTTGCTTGAAATTTTGCTACACATACTTCACATATATTCTGTAATCTTCTGTTGATATTTACTGATGCATGCACTGGCAAAGCCCCAGCAGTGCATTTATTTTTAACTTTCTAAGTGAAATCTGGGTTGGTAACTTAACATTATGAAATCAACAGTTGAAATTGAGCATTCAGATTGTCTAAAATTGAAAAATTAAAATATGAAGGCAGTGTGAGCCTACCAGAAACGCCTGTGTCCTTCCAAAGTATTAACTGATTAACTGTAGTACATACCAATCCCATCTTCATCCCAATGCATTTTAGGTTGGAAAAAGTGTGTGTGGAGTTGCCACGTAGCATGGAGCTATAAGAGGACCACATTTTCAGAAAATGAGTTCCCAGAATGCCTTTGGGTTTGTTTTGTTTTTTTCTAATTATCTTTTACATATGTTTATATTTGTTTGTCACAGATACAAGAAACTGGTTCTTGTGGATAACTTGGCCTGATTGCTCACCATTCCAGTCACACATGCTGCGTTTTGTTTAGTTCTTTTGCGTGGCTCCAGTATACATTCCTCTCCCTCAGGCCCAGTCCGCATACCTCAGAGTAACCCAATACGCGTTGTTAAATTAAAAACACAACTTGAGTTTGGGGGTTTCATTTATGGTTAGAAACATGAAATGTAAGGAATTCAGTGAATACACAAACTAAATACAATTTTGGAAACGTTTTCGCAGCTAGCTTGTGCTTGCTGTTTCACAGATGAAATTTAAATTATGTCGAGATGAGTCATAATTTGGGGTTCTTCAGTTAGCTCAGCATTTTCATTTAAAACTTGTGACCCTTCTTGTCTTTTGGTAACCAACCAGTCTATACCTTTTATTTTCAATTGCTCTTTTAAATTTTCATGCTTTAATCTATATACAACTCATTTATCAGTGAAATAATTGTATTTACTTCTAGATTTAGGAAAGAGTGAATCCTGTCTTGCTTTAAGTTAGGAAATGTTAAGTTTGGGTTATGTTGGAATTATGTGTGAATGATCTGAATTTGGATTTTGGCTTCATTTGCCTTGATTTTTGTTTTTTGTTTTTTTTTAACCTGATGGAAGAGGAAAGATGGAAGAGGAAACAATTTGTATTGTTTAAGGCTAGAGAGGAAGCTCTGCTCGGCCCCAGTGAGCCTCCTGAGAGCTGAGCAGACAGGCTGGAACTCCTTTGGGTTCTCTGGATCCGAGAACATTCCTCTGAATGTGGAGGCCCAAATATTTGCCCTGTTGAGATTGTTCACATTTTTAAAATTACACATTTTTTTACAAGAATATTCCTAATAATAGTATATTTTATTCTGTGTGTATACCTCATCTTTACTTTAGAAGCTTAAGATTAGGAAAAATGTAGTATGGACTGGACTAAAGTTAGATTTTAAATCTTAATTTAGCTTTTAGCTTGATCTTGTGTAGCTTTTATTTATTAAATATCAAAACAAAAAGAAGCAGGAAAACATTTAGGTTGTTTATAGTCAAAGAAGAATGAAGATTTGAAATAGTACCCAAGGCAGTTTAGGGCAAAATAATTCTTTGTCCTAAAATACTCAGCTTAGGGCAAAAACTTCTGTAGTGTATTTTTGAAGCATAATTCTTTTCTTATTACAAAATGATATATGTTAAGTTTTGAAAATAAAGAATTATACACAGAAGAAAGTAAAAATCAATTAGCGTTTCACCATTTAAGTATTGCTATTTATTATATTTCCTGATTTATGTAGTTTTGTTAATAAGTGTTTATGCCATGCACAGATACCTGTTTCTGTTCATATTATGCCTTTTTTTTTTTTTAATGAACATTCTTTGAAAAGATGGTTTTTAGTGGCTGGCTGCACAGTCACCCATGGTTAAGTCCAGGATTTTGCGATTATAAATAAATCTGTAGTGTTTTTCCTTACCTGATGAATTGGGATACATTTCTGAACGTGGAATTACCGAGTTAAAAGATACATGGTATACATAGGAAATGAACAGCTTTAAGGCTCTGTGATGATGTGGGGTCAGATCTTACCCCAAGAGGATGGTGCCAAAAGTATCATTTCAGCTTTTACTTAACCATATCTAGGCAATTTCTCTATTTTTGGTTTCACCATTAAGTATGGGTACTTTTTTTTTTTCTGAAGTGTATTTATTTAAGTGATCCCTACACCCAACGTGAGGTTCGAACTCAGGACCCCAAGACCAAGAGTCACATGCGCTTCCAACTGAGCTCACCAGGCGTCCCTAAGTGTGGAGACTTTTTTTTTTTTTTTTTAATTTATTTGAGAGAGAGCATGAGAGGCTAGAAGGTCAGAGGGAGAAGCAGACTCCCCGTGGAGCTGGGAGCCCGATGTGGGACTTGATCCCGGGACTCTGACCTGAGCTGAAGGCAGCTGCTTAACCAACTGAGCCACCCAGGCGCCCAGTGTGGAGACTTTTTAAGTCATTTTTTAATTTAACCATTAGTCTTAAGGCCATACATAGCTCAAATTAAGAGGAGAATTGCATGAGTCATTTTAAGATGAGACCTTAACTGTCATATATATATTAATAATGAAAAAAACACATAACTTCTGTGTTCTCAGCTCTTTCTTCTGGTTATTTGAGATTATGTTTCTGTTCCTCGTGCTGTAAGGTGTTGATACTACAGAGAATTAGGCTAAGAAATAAAGGCATACAAGCATTTGCTTGTATGTTCTTTATTTGTTTTAAAAGATTTTATTTATTTATTTGACAGAGAGAGAGAGAGAGATCACAAATAGGCAGAAACGCAGGCAGAGAGAGGGGGGAAGCAGGCTCCCCACTGAGTAGAGAGCCGGATGTGGGGCTCAACCCCAGGACCCCGAGATCGTGACCTGAGCCGAAGGCAGAGGCTTTAACCCACTGAGCCACCCAGGCGCCCTACTTGTATGTTCTTTAATTGGTACATATTCCCCGAATTTTTCTTCTCTTTAATAATTACTTACAACTTTCATGGAAAACAAAAACCAGTGAGACTGGAATACACATTTTAGATCTAGGGAAGATAGTTCAGAGAACAGGTTCCTTTTGTCCCATCACTTAAACTAAACTTTATAGATGAGTGTTAGTTTGTAAATTACCAGTATTATCTTAATTGATTTGAACAGACTGCCAGATTCACTAGAAAGAATGTGAGAAACAGACTTAGGTAATTGTTGAAGTCCTGTGTGTCCTGCTCTTGGATCCCAAGTGTGATATGGACATATTTATCTTAAATTTAGCTTACTCTTTAATTAGAATCATGCTTCAGGAGCACCTGGGTGGCTCAGTGGGTAGGAGCCTCTGCCTTTGGCTCGGGTCATGATCTCAGGGTCCTGGGATTGAGCCCCGCATCGGGCTCTCTGCTCAGTGGGGAGCCTGCTTCTCCCTCTCTCTCTGCCTGCCTCTCTGCCTATTTGTGATCTCTGCCAAATATATAAATAAATAAAAGAATCATGCTTCATCCCACTGTTTTTATAAAATGGTAGGAGAATTCTGAGGAGTTGGTGTTCTGCTGAAAACAGCCAAGGTTTTTGGTTAGCACAAGGTGTGCAATGATTTGGAGTTTTGGAACGAAGCCATCAGCCGCCTGTAATTAATAGGACCTTGGAATGTTCCATCTGGAAGGTATCTTAGGGCTAATGAGTGGTGCATCAGAGGTTCTCAGCCGTAGAGGGAATTTAGCCCAAGTGCATGGGCAGGAGGATATTGCACTAAGCCCATTATAGAATAAAGTGCAAAATTAAAGAAAATTTTGAGACACACCATCAGATGTCAAGGACATATGCTTACTGCCTGTAGCACTGGGCTACCCCTGACCCTGGATGAACTAAGTTTACTCCCGACCCTGGATGAACTAAGTTTACTCATCCTTGCTTTTAGTATCCTATCAGTGGAGGATGAAAAGTTGAACCTTTCCTTTTACTGACCGAGAAATAAGGCCCAGAGAGATTAGGGATCCTTCCTGCCATACATAGGAAGTTACTTTGCATAATGGGAACTGCAACCCATGTCCCCCTAGTCCTAGCTACTATTTTGACAGGTATTTAAGTACTATATTCTTTATATGCAAAATTGTGTTTCATATGAAGGTTTTCAGTGACACTCTGGATTAGAGAGTACCTCAACATTGGCTCATGGCTTATTGAAAAAATGACCTGTGAAAGAGCAGTCTTGTGATAATTTCAGTGAGGCTGGGCATTCAGAAGCTAGTTGTGTGGAAGGCTGTCTGGCTACTTCCACACACAGAAGCCCAGCTGAAGTGCATGGGGCCAGCAGGCCAGGGAGGGGGAGGAGGAATTGCAAATATGTTTCAGGCCAGGGCCGCAGCAACAGCAACAAAAGGGTATCTCTTCTGGTAGAGCTCATTAGCACCAAGAATAGTTGTTTTACAATTATTTATGCACATGTAATGACTCTCCTCTCTACTGGCCACTTTTGTGACCTCTTACAACACCTAGCATGGATAGGGTTGTAAATGACACCCTCTTAATACTTGCTGAATTAAACTTGTTCATAAAGTGTATGGGTTTGTATATGTGTGGGTGTATATAAACACATCTGTGCTGAATTTTAACATTAGTACTCTTTTATGGCAGGGGAAATAGAGCTCAGCTAACCAAATTCTTCTGTTGACGTAGAACTCACCTGTACAAGGACAGTTTGCTGTATATACATGTTTTCATTTAAATGCTGATGATGCTATCTCACTGATTTAACCCCTGTACCAGCTCATGAATAGTATGAAATGTTTTGACAGAAGAGATTCTCTGAGAAAATTTGATCAATCATGCAGGACTCTAAAGAACATGGAGTCATATTAATAATAATACCAGGAAAGAATTTTTTCATCTCTCTGGTCTTTAGAATTCACTTGGAACTGGGACATTATTGAGGATTTGGGGGGAAATGTGGTCTGGTGCTATGATTGCATAAATGAAGAATAATTTTGAGGTTTAGACTATGACCTAGAAATTCATGATTTTTTTTAAGAGTATGTACATATGGTTGAATGGAACAAATATTTGCCACAGCAATGAACCTCCTGAAAGTGGGATGTGCAGGGGGTTGCAGCTAACAAAAAGGGACAGCGGCACAGAGTGTGACTGATGCTGGCACTGCAGTGTCTTGAGTGTGGGGTGAAGCTGAGAACAATGGTGAAGAAGGGGGAAAAGCCCTTCCTTATAAAAAAGACTGCTTTCTCTTTTCACTCAATAATTCAGTGTTTATAAAAAGTGCCCCATAATGTTGCACATGACTTTGTACTCTTTTAAGAAGTTTTATTTTAAATGGTTTTGCAAACTCAAACTGGTTATTCCTACTCTATGAGAGAATAAAGGAGAGTGAGAAGTAATATATATTAAGCCCATATTAAGCCCTTGGGTTCTCCCAGCTAAGCATGGAGCTCACACTGTTTTACTGAGTCTTCGCAAGAGGGTTCTGAGACATAGCTTTCATCTTGTAAGTACACTGGCCCTGGGGCTGAGAGTTTACCAGATGGTTCTTTCCTCAGACCATACCTGCAGTCCTCTCCTGCAGTCTGTGATCCTTTGACACGCACCTCCTTTCCGTGCACACTGTCAGGACCGTGTCTGCTTTTGCTCACTGGCATGAGCCCGTCCTAGGCGCTCTTCTGGCTCAGCCCAGGAGGCTTTCGGTCTCCTGCACACACCTTGCAAGACCCACATGAAGCTCCCTCCTTAACCCTTCCCTCAAACTTGCTGGTGCTTTGAATTTCCCACAGCAGAAGCCTTACTCAGTTTCACAGAAATGGACAGTAATACAGATTGCCATCCCCTGCCGAATTTTTACAATAGAAATTTCACAATTTGCCCCAAAACCCACAAAGAACAATGAGCACCTGCACCTTGATTCACCAGGTGTTAGTGCTTCACCGTCCCCTCTCCTCTTCTCTTTCCTCCTTCCCTCCTCCTCTCTCTACACAAATGTATTGCATATTTCCAAGATTTTTGGCTGAACCTAGGTTGACATAATCTAAAGTTCCAAATTCTAATTGCTTTTTAATGTTTTCTGAAAGTACATTATAGACATTATATTTTATTTATTTATTTTCAAACAACCCCCTACCTTTTCCTTTCTTTCTTTTTTTAACCATAACAACTCTTGGTTTGATTCCCTGACTTTGCCATTTGCCATTTAAACTACGAGGTGTGATCATTTGTAGAAATTCAAGTCATGATGCATGGGACTGTCTTCAAACACTTGGTCATTGGAGATCATTCCTGCTGCTTGCCGCGTCCCTTTTCAGATTGCCTTGCAGAGAAGATATCTCAGTTAACAAACAGTGCCACTCCCTGTACCTGTGTTAGAAGACACAGAAGATGACTTTACTTCATGATTCTTCTTCATGGTGCTTCAGCACATCCACGGTGGGAGTGCGATAATGGTGTTAGGAGAACCCTGCCATATCCGAGTTCACTGTTGACACAATGTGGATAGAATTTGGTATTTAATATGAAATCTGAACAGGGTAATTTGAGGCAGAATAATGCACCTATTAGACTGCAGAGCCAGGAAATAACTTCGTCTGTGGAAGGAGGGTTTGTAGCAGGGGAATACCGCTGCTTTTGCTAAAATGATTTTGAATTTCCAAATACCCAAATTAAACACATAAGAGATTGTACTTTTCTTCATGTATGTCTGTGATGTTGTTATGCAGCAATCAATTTTCATCAAAACATAAATATTTAAGTCACGATTTCTCCTTTTCAATTTTCTTCATCTAGAAGGAGCTGGCAAACAACCCTGACTGTCCTCAGATGTGTGCTTATAAGCTGGTGACCATCAAATTCAAGTGGTGGGGACTCCAAAGCAAAGTAGAAAACTTCATTCAGAAGGTAAAGGGCTGTTCAGAATGCAATGACTTAAATTAGGTAGCTATTAATGGGGTATTTTCTGTTAGCACTGCTTTTTCTTACTTATGAGGTAAAAATTATTGCCTCTGTATAATTCCTCTCTTATTTCTTTTATTCTCCCTAGAAACAGCAAAGACAGATGCCAGCAGGTTTTAAGGGGCTTTCTTTGGGGAAGAGCATAGGAGTTTTTGGTTCAAGTGCTTTCCTGACGGTTTGCCCAGCTGTTGCAGACAGTGCTTTCTGCGTACAGCATGTCCCCAATGGGACCTACTGTCCTTGCATTGGCTGGAGGGAGAGGCCAGACCTTCCCCAGTGAGGGGCTCCTCTGTCCTAGCTCAGCTGGCCCCCCACTCACACCCCGACCCGAATCTCTCTCTTGACACACTTTTTTACATACTTGGCACTTTCTCATGGGATGTTTTCTTTAGAGGTCCTTACTGGGAATATAGTTCCCCTTTGAACCTAGGGTGACAGAATCTGAGGGTCCAAATTCTGATTACCTCTTTTTTATGTCTTCTTTATTAAAGTGAGAGTAACATGGACAATTTGATCTAGAAAGAGGGGAGAATTGGAGCTCTGTAAATACGTACACATGTTGAAAACACATAGGGAATATGAAAAGTTTCTTCGGTGTCTACTTTTCCTGTAGCGTAGTATATTTGTTCTGTTATCATTATTAAGAAACCCCTGGTATACCTCTGAACCCACAACTGCTTATGTCTGTTCTTATAACTTTCCTACTGTTAAGCTGGAACTGCTCTGACATTTTTTTTTTTAAAGGGTCCTAATGTGCTGGAAACTGTGATTACTCTTGGGCCTGCTTACAGCTGGCCCACGATAGGCACTCTGTAAATGTTGGCTTCCATCCTTCCTCTTGGATCACAGTAATAGATTAACAATCTAGTTCGTCACACGTGTAATTGATGAAGTCCCTTCTGTTCGTGGAAAAAAATTATAGAGTTGAAGATTGTCCAAAAGTATTAAAGTACTCACTGTTCAGTGCATTTTTCTCTTTTCTTGGGAAAATTTTGTAAAATTTAAATAATGCAGCAATTAAAACCACTCATTATGTACATGGTTGTGTGTGTGTGTGTGTGTGTATGTATGTGTAGTGTCAGTAACATGGGAGTATAAAAATTGATGGAGAATGTGTAATAATTCTTTTTTTAAAGATTTTATTTATGAGAGAGGGAGAGAGAAAGTATGAAAGGGGGAAGGGTGCAGAGGGAGAAGCAGACCCCATGCTGAGCAAGGAGCGTGATGCGGGGCTCCATCCGGAATTCCAGGATCATGACTTGAGCTGAGGGCAGTCGCTCAACCAACTGAGCCACCCAGGTGCCCCTGTGTGTAATAATTCTTGATTTAGATAAACATCTTATTCCAAAGAACCAGGATTCTTTAGTTTCAGTACACATTATAGTTTACCTCACAGTATTTCTTTGCATTGCAGAGAAGAATGACCGCGTGTAGTCTTATAGTAGAAGGAATCAAGTTGACCTTTGGTCACTGAGATAAAGCAAAAGGTAAAAATAGATCAGGTCTAACAGGAGTTGATGTAGGATCAGAATGTGCGCACTATGGTTTTTTCAATTCTTGATAAATTGTGCTACCTTTGCAAGGAAGGATTATTTCACATTTCACAGGGAGATTTTTCTTTTTCATTTGTTTGACAAAATGGTAATGGGATGGAACTAAGTTTTCTACTAGACGACAAAGTGGTCTTTTCAAACCAGGTGTATGGAGGTTGCATGGGTTAATTGGGACATAGAAAGTTAGTATGTTATTGATCTTAGATTTTTGCTGTCTTACACTACTTTTCTTTGTTTTAAAAGCAAGAGAAAAGAATATTTACAAACTTTCATCGCCAGCTTTTTTGTTGGATTGACAAGTGGATTGATCTGACAATGGAAGACATTAGGAGAATGGAGGATGAAACTCAGAAAGAACTAGAAACAGTAAGACTTCCTCTGTTTGTGGAAATTCTCTCATTTCCCCTTTCTAAAACTGTGTGCGTGCTGAGTAAGTGTAGACTTAGGATTAAGAAAAATGTCATTAAAAGCTGTTTTTTAATATTTACCCTCATCACAATCAGGTTTCTTAGACACTAACATCCCTCGCATGTTCTGATTTCTCTTTTCTTGAGCATCTTCTGTGAAAGTAGACTAGAGCTTTATTGATCTAGAGTTGGTTACCTGTAAAGTGCCCAGTGGTTCTGTACTCTTTGTCATGCATTAGCTCTCTCTTATGGTTCATAGTCCTTTTAGACACTGACTGTATCAGACCAAGTTGCCTTTGGCTCCTATCACTGAAAGTTACTTATGTTAGCACAGTAAGCCATACTTCCCTCTTCTATAGAAAAGATGAACCTGGCCATATTGTCACAGATGCTAGAAATGCCTCCTTCCCTGCAGCTAGCACTGAATCCTTAGCTCTTCATAAGCTTTAGACAGAAATTGAGGTGATGCTTGGGCTGGAGGTCAGCATGCCATGTTTCACAGTTAAAACCTGCCCTAGCTCCGACCCACCACCAATGAGCAGGGCAGCCCTGCGTCCTGTGAGCGCCCCCTTTCTGCCAGGATTGGATTCTTCCCACTTCATCTTAGAAGTGTCTGGTTTTGTTTTTGCTGTGAGCCGCACTGCTTTTCAGTTGAAAGTAAGACCCTCCTGGGGGGAAGTGAACCCAGGGAATGTGAGGGATAGGCTAGTGGTTTCCATGCAGTCATCCAGAGTCCCGCCAGCAGGCCCAGTTTTGGAAGCCCTGCAGACGGGAGTGTTTGACAAACGCTGCGTGTGAGGCAGAACCCCCACTTAATCACAGGAGAATGGCAGCAAATCAGGTTCTTTGGCACAAAAGGAAATCTATTTGGCACACAGCATTATAAAGAATCTGTGTTTAAAATTGCTTACTTTTGGTGATTACAGCAGATCTGCTTCTAATTAGCTTTATACAAACCTTCTGAGAGGACTAGGACATATTTTCTTTATAAGGCAATAAAATGTTTTAACCTTATCTTATACAGAAAGTAAACTTTCGGCAGTCTCCAACTTATGAATGGATTTTGTTCCAAAAGTTTTAAGTTGACTTTTTGGAATTTGGGATATGTTTTACCATGGAGACAACATTATAAATTGGTGTTCAGTTTCTAGGCCAGACAATAGAAGCCTCTTTGACCTCCATTTCTCATACTAATAGTATGACTCTGAGTTCTGGATCTCAGGAGTAGGGTGATAGAATGGCAAGCATGGAGGGCTCTCCCTCACCCCCTTAGTTTTAGGCTAGCCCCTAATGTTTATTTATTTATTTATTTTTTAAAAAGATTTTATTTATTTATTTGACAGACAGAGATCACAAGTAGGCAGAGAGGCAGGCAGAGAGAGAGGGGGAAGCAGGCTCCCCGCGGAGCAGAGAGCCCGATGCCGGGCTCAATCCCAGGACCTGGGATCATGACCTGAGCCGAATGCAGAGGCCTTAACCCACTGAGGCACCCAGGCGCCCCTAGGCTGGCCCCTAATATTTAAACCAGCAAGAGTAAGTCATGGATACTTCCTTTTTCCCCTTGTTCGTCTCCCACTTCTGTTTCTCCTTTTTCAAGAGTCCAGTGCCATTCCCTAAGAAGCACCCCTTCTCCCACCCAGTTTTAGTCCTTTCTCCCTTATCTTGCCTGATTCTGCTCCCTCTAGGTGCTCCAGACTCCAGAGACACCTGTCAGCTGTCCCCAGTCCCCCTGAGCAGCTAGGGGCATGATGACCATGCTTATTCTTACTAAATTTACGGCATAGCCTTGGTATCTTCAAAAAGGATTTGCCCGTGTTGAGATAAAACAAAACATACTCATTTTTCTTGGTTTGAACTCTCAAAGAAGAGTTTTGGTTTTGGTTTTGATTTATTTTTTTTTTAAGATTTTATTTATTTTGAGAGGGAGAGTGAGCGTGAGCGTGAGCATAGAGGGAGAGGGAGAAGCAGACCCTTGCTGAGCAGGGAGCCCAATGTGGAGCTTGATCCCAGAACCCTGGACTCATGACCTGAGCTAAAGGCAGATGCTCAATGGACTGAGCCATGTAGGCGCCCCTGGTTTTGATTTTTACTCTGAGAGGACTGTCCATAACATGAGGAAAAGAGGTCATGGTTGGAGGATGAGGGATGGAACCCTTCCTGGTCGGAGCTCTGAACCCTACCTACCTCTGGACCTCTCAGACAGAACTTTGCTGGGACCTCTTCCTTCAGGAGGGCATCCTTACTTGCCTCCCGAGTTCCCAGTCTCAGGACACAGAGCATTCCCAGTGTGAACACATTGAGTGCCCTGATCAGGTGGGGATGCTCGCTCCCATCTCTTGCCGTGGGCCTGCAGGCTCAACTCTTTGCTTCTTCATGCAGGTCCATAAGGTAGACAAGTAGTTTACACAGAAGCCCGGTTTATTAGAAGAACGATTGTTGTGCCTACATGGCTCAGCCTGATTCCCACATGAAATTGGTAGAAATCTTTTGTTGGTTCAGGGTTTGGGGGTACGTGTCAGTTTCTTTGTTAAGTATTTCCAAAACATTTTAAGGCAATTTCAGCATTCTTTGCTGATCATTGTAACGTAAAATCCCACTTCAGTTACTTTGCTCTGGGTCATTGGGGAGTGCTTTATTCCACATCATGTTGCTACTGCTCTGAGCCTTGACAGTTGGTTTGTGAGTTGCTCTGGGCAGTAGCATGCCTGCAGGCCACAGCGCCCTGCCCAGAAAGCACCTGCCTTGTGACGGGGCTTAACACTTCCAAGTCTTCGCCACCACTCAGGGATTTCCCCTTTTCTTGAGGTCCTGTTTCCCCGAGACCTGATGATAGAGTTTGATACATTGTAATTCTCTTCTTAATTCATAAATATTTTAAGACTTGGATTTTGTTCATATGAGTTTTGGCTCTGGAGAAAAGGAACAGCATCTTGAGACCTTAGGCATGACAGGAATGCCCTGCCTGGAATCCTAAAGAGAAATATGGGTTTAAGGCTCAGCTGCTAAAGAAGTACTAAGAGTAAACTGTTTGTTCACAACTGGCACACTGGCACTTCTGCGGGGGGGGAGGGGGGGGAAGAAGTGTTGAGGTTTAGAAGTGTGTTTATTACATCTGTTCTTTTTTCTGTCCATTGTTTTCTGATTTTCTCATTGAGTTTTTTGGAATTTTCTGTGGTCTACCATACGAATGCCTGTCCTTTCTGATGCATCCTTATGTCCTTTGTTGTTTCTCATATATTGTTCCCATGCTCACTTGTTCTTCCTTTTGTCCTCCCTCTTTTAAATAAACTTCCCATGAAGAACTCTCAGAGACTCAAGTCTCGGAAGCAGCAGAGGTTCCTACACCTCGTGTCTTCCTGTCTGGTCCAGGGACTATGAGAATGTGAATCAGACTGTCAGGGCATTTTCTCACATTGTATTAGTGAACAACAGTTCATTTACCCTTGGCTGTCTTTGATAATTTCATACCATCTGCAGGCTTTTGTTTCCTGGATTCAAGAATAGATACACATTTTTTTGTGTTGTAAAAAAAAGCCTTTTGCAGGATTTAGATAACCAACATTACGAGAGGGGCCTCAGAACTTCATTCTCAGTGTGGATGTGGTGTTATGAACAGGCAGCGGTTATTCACAATCTTTCCTAGATCCTTTTTTCTGCCTTCGCTTACTAACCCAATTTAGAGTCTGTGATTTCAGCAGCTCATGATTTTATTTTACGTTTAGATGCGTAAGAAGGGTTCCGTCCGAGGCACGTCGGCTGCTGATGTCTAGATGAGTTCCCTGTAGGGTCAGAGACAATATCAAACTGTGTAAGTGAAGACCCGGGTAAAAAGAATGTTTAAAACCAGTACCTTGTTGGTAATGGGTAGTTAACTTGCTGAGCAGAGACTAAGTATTAAATGTGGTTTCATTTTTAGAATTTAAAGAGATAACATATTTTAGAGATTGACATGGAACACTGAAGTTACTTAGAGTTTAATCTGTGGAACAGGTTGAATATAGTAATCTCCAGTTAGTGCTTAGTGTTAGGGCCAGAAACCAACTGTCAGGCATACTCATTGATCACGTAGTGTTGTCCTGGAAGCCAGCTGATTTTTCATTGATGGCCAGTTAATTGACCTATTTCTCAGTAGGACCATATGTGGTTAGTAAGGAAATACATAAAGGCATTCTAAACCAAACAGAGATCCTTCGTCCCATACCAGAAGGGCAACCTTAGTGATTCATTGTAGTTGAAATTTTTTCTGAACATCGCAACATCTTCCTTCATGTTGAATCTTCAGTACCTTTACAGTTAGCTTTCATATGTATAAATACACTTTGGTTTTCACTATAATATAAAACATTTCTCTGGCTTCATTTCCCTAACACAAATTTGTATGCTCAGATAAGAGATAGTCCTTGAGGGGAAACACGGGAAAGCAGCATGAGTAAACACAAAGGGACAGTCCACTGCCGCCAGTTACTGTTGAGCTACAGTGTCTATTGAGGAAAAGCACAAGACAAAAAAACACTCTCCTCTCTCACTGTGGTTCTTTGGTGCCCCTTACTTGTGCTACCTGCTCTTTAATTACCGAATTATCAAACAGGGGAGAAATGAAGTGTTTGGTTGTGAACACAAGTAGTTGTACAAATAAGAATAAAGGAACTCTGCCAGGATTCCTCCAGAGTCCTATCTTTAAATACAGTATTCATTTAGAAAAAAATTAAATTGTTACTTTTGTTAAGTCCTTCTAAGTTCTGTGACTTATGTTCACTTCCAATGTATTTTCTCCCTGATGAAACAAAATGCTATGTCACAGTGAGACCAAAATCTTCAAGAGATTAAATGTTTTAGATGTAGTAGTTGAGGTACATTTTCTGCCAAAAGTTTTGCCCCATTGACGATTTTTTTTTTCTGGAGAATGTATGTGACACAATAACATTTTTTGTGTTGTCTCTGTGGTTTAACACGTTGCCCTGTCTTTCGCTTTTTTTACAGTTACGTAATCAAGGTCAAGTGAGGGGAACAAGTGCAGCCAGTGATGAGTGAAGAAGAATCTGACCAGTCTTACAGTGTTGATGTTTCCCAGACGTGTGCTTGTGATGATGTACTCACTTGCACAGATTCCCAACCACGTGTGTATATATGTTTGTGTGTGTATAAATCTGTAGCTGTATATAAAACGCATGTAGAGCTACAGATCAAGATACACACACTTGTGTATATATGTACATACAAACATACTGAAAGGATTAGTACAAATTTCTCCAAAGTACTGTACCTATCTTCAGCAAGAATGCAAAAGAAAATATTTTCAATATATATACCTGGAACAGATTTTAATAATTATCAGAGTAATACCATTAATGGACAAATTGACTGCAATGTAATACTAGCTGGTATGTTTCATAAGTGTCAAATTGTGGACCAATATATGTAGCCTTTTATTACTTTTCTGTTCTTTTAAATCAGTCTCTTATAAATTTTTATTTTAGTCCCATGAGCAACAGACTCCCACAGAAAAATGTATTCAAAATCTTTTGGTATTCCAATGAATCTGGAATGTAAACTTTGAATGTATTTATAATGATTTATTTCGGGATGGTTATTATCTTAAATTCAAATTGGACAGTGTCTATTAGTAAGTAGTATAGTTACCGGCCAATTTTTACTTGTTTGCCCTGAGGGGGAAAAAATCCTTAAAAAAAATTCTGGTTTTTATTGGATTTTGTATTTTAAATTTCAAGTATTTTTCTACATCAAACGTAACAAAAATGGAGTTGACGGTTTGTGATTTATAATAAACACTATACAATTTTCAGGCTCCTGTTAGGCAAACAAAGAAATTGATGAAGAAATGAATAGCATCATAGGCTGTAGGAAAACTTGGAAGTAGAGCACTTCCATGGAGTCTGGTTTCTGAAATGACTGTTTTCTGAAATTAGAGCTTGGAAACTATGCAAATGATCTAGATTCCTCACAGCTGACACACTAGAATACAGATAGTGATGATGGTTTTTTGTTTGTTTGTTTGTTTGTTTGTTTGCTCTTTTCATATTGAAAATATACCCTGAGGGGGAGGCACTGCCTTTGAGATAGCAGGTAGTAGAAGGGTAGTGGAATTTCGCCTTTGAGAAAGCCGAATAGGCCGAATAGGCCGCAGGCTGGTCTCCTTGCCTGGGAGGTTCCCCCTGAGGCCAGTGCTCACTGCCCACCCACAGGGAGGTGCTCTCTACTAGGATGCCATTGGAACCTGTCATGAGTAAGTGTCATGAGGTCATGAGCGTGCGTGCGGGTTAGCAGCCACTGCCACCTTGTCCTTCCTTCTTTAAGAAAGGAACCATAGCTAGGTAAGATTTTTATCAGCTTTCTTTGTCCAGATCGTTTTTCTCCTGTCAGTCGTAGAAGCTTAACTAGAATGATATTGTTGAAGCCTTCTGGTCACAAACTGTCTTCTTTAACCTCTTGTCCCTCCTGCCACACGCCGGTCCCTGTAGTCCCATCACATTTGTAATCTGATTTGCTGATAATGCTGCCCACCCTGCTCCCCGTTTTCCCACACGCCCTGTGTCCCCACCGAGGTGGTGGCCACGAGTCAGATGAGGGTGTTGAGGATCACTGCCGCACCACGATGCCCTGTTAGCCTTGGCTCCGAGCCCCACATCACGTATGTCCCCCGTGTACTCAGGATCAAGACTGATGTTTACTCTCTGGGCACTGTTGTAAGATAGGTGTTGTCAAAGCATAATCATTGTCTGCAAAGTGTTTGGTGCAAGGAAGATTATTGCTAATTTTGTGAAATAAAGAATCTCGCCCTCTCCTTTTAATGGACTAAACTCTCACTGGCGTCTGTAGCATTGTTGGGAGCTTGGGCGCACATGGAAATCCATGCCCAGTGCACGGATTCTAATGTTTTCCTAACAACTGTGGAGATTTGAGGGAATGCGTGGTGAATGTAAAATATCTAGTTTACTTGGCAGTCTCTTGTGTAAATTACAGTAAAACAAAGTAAATGAAATTGAAACAAAAAATAAATTTGATCACAAAATGCCACTTGTGTGCTTGAGTGGTTGTTTCCCTGGTGCCACGTCTGGTTCAGCACACTGCGAACCACTTCTCTGCTGCTTTCTCAAAACGTCTCTGTTGTGCAGCCCTGACATCCTGGGAAAAATAAAGGAAAGACATGGTTTTTAAAAATTTTTCACTGCAAACTCTTACTCTCGAAATGTGCCTTCACTACATTAACCTGTTATATTTGTTTTCTTAGATAATATTCTGCTTTTAAAAGCTAAGCAGGAAACTGAAGAAGGGTTATTTCTTAGTGGTCTCAGAGGTTTTTTAAAAATTATGTTTCAAGAGGAAAAATAAGGAAGGCCCATAGTATTTCTAGAAGCACTCAGGATTGTGTTATCAGCCTCTGATTGTTTCAAGATGGTGACTTTTGGTTTTGTTGGGGCAGCGTTTCACCTCTTCTGAGACGTCATTTCCACTCCTTATTTTGGGACACCTCACAGCTATTTTCCTGTGGTCCTGTCTTGTATTCTAGAGATGCTCAGCATTGGGAGAGGTGGCCTGCTACATGGATGGGTTCGTACAGAATGTTATATTTCCAGGTGGTTGTTTCTTGAGATGATTTTCTTAGTGTTGTATCTCAGAGTTAGTGTCTGCATTCACGGGGCCAGTCTGTCATTCGGGATGCTGACGCTAAAGCTCAGCATCTGGGTCTCACCGAAGGCACCAGGATGAGTAAAAGCAGCACACAGTCCAGTGTGGGAGACAGACGCATGAACAGATAATTATAGTTCAGTAGGATGATTGAGAGAGAGCTTAGACATTATCCACATCGTACAGATGCAAAAGCAAATGTTCAGGCCGAAGGCAGCTGGATGGGAGTCGGGCACCTGAGGAGCCTAGGGTGCTGCTCATCAGGGCTGGCATTGCCCCAGGAGGCCTGGGGGTCAGGCACACCCCTGCTGGCCTCCTGCTGAGTCCCAGAGTGCCCAGCTGCAGAGGGTTCAGAGTCAGTCGGGACGCGTCCCCGAGCACATGGTGCATCCTCTTCCGTGTCATCTCTCCCTTCCTGTTCCTTCCGCAGACTGCCTCCTGGCTGATGGAAATCACAGTGGACACAACACTTGGCTTTTATAAAGCTCACCTCTCTCCCTGTTTCCAACTTGTAAGCTGTGTGGTTTCACAGCCCCACCTCCTCCCTTCTTGTCTCTGAGGAAGAGACCCTGCAAGTTGCTCTGTTCATCTCTCAGCAGCTGCATTGACGAGGGGTCACTGTGGGATACACTGTTCTTGACTGTTTGGAAGGAGAACGTTCTGCCTGTTCTTAGACCCTCCAATCTGACATCCAGAGAGCCACTAAATGTTACCATGTTTTGTGATTTAGGATTTTTTTTTCAAGTTGCCCTCACTGGCAGTTGTGGAGTTTGGGACTTGGAATGGTTGGCAGGGAGGGAAAGTGCCAGGAGACAGGTTACAGATTATCCCACTGAGCTTGGAGCATCCACTGCCCACAGGGAGTGCTTCCTAGGGATCCTGCCAGGGTCACGTGAGGTTGTGTCTTCTGACTTGGAAAAATGAAGCAACAGCTGGTCTCTTCAAAACCAGTCTTCAGCCAGATTGGGGGAAGAGTAGAAACCACAGCTGTTCCAGAGCGGCCTCTTACAAGGCCGTGTCCTTTGAGGCCATGCTAGGCATTTGAAGCAGTGGTCAGCAGCTGGAGGCTCCTGATGCTTTGATTCCCATCCCTTTTTTCCTTCTGAAAGTGCCATGTTGCCAGCTTATGGTTTAAAAGGTATTCAGAACCAACTTGGTTTGCTTCCCCAACTCCCCAAGATCGCTTGCGCTCCCCCAGGGTGGTGGGGGGTGGAGAAAGCTGTGTGGAGAACCCCTGCTTCCTGACTTCCTCATGTGCTTCTCCAGCATCAAGTTAAATCATGAATTAAAACCCGTCGCTGGATGACTCTCTCCCCAGGCATCTGAGGGGTTCCCATCTCTTGAGTGTTTGCTCTGTCCTGCTAGGGCTACTGGTTTGAAAAAATCCAGTGCACATAAATCAGAGATTCTCAGCCCTGGCAACACCCTAGGGTCACATGGGGGAGCCTTTAAAAGTGTCAGCCGCCCACCAGTTGCCTTTTCTGTGGCTTGGGTTCAGTGTGCCCTGTTTTCAAAGGACAGGGAAAGAGGGCCCAGGGAATTCCCACCCTCTTCCTAGGAGATGATAGAGAAGACAGCTTTGTCTCCAAGCAGTCAGACTCCTACCCGGTTGACAAAGCCAAGTGCCACTTGCTCCATGCAGCCGGCCTTAACCCGGTGTGGTCTCTGCAGCAGTCCGCACCCCTCCTGTGGCACCTGTGGACTCGTGCTGCCTCAGTAGACTAATCGATGCTGTCGTCTTCCGTGTCTGTGTGTTTCACATCCCAAGTTAGCTTGGGACCTCCTTGTGGGCAGGAGCCACCATTGTTCCCCCTCTACACCCGAGGCGCCTCCCCTGGGGGGAGCTTGGCCTCTGAAACTGCTCTGTTCCCCCATAGCGCACACCTGCCCACCCTGTACCAGGCCCCTTTTGAGTCCTGACCCCAGAGGGGAGGGGAGTAGAGCCCCAAACCTAAGTAAGCTCTAATATCTGCCCTAACTTAGAGAAAGCGTGGCAACAAGCTGAAACAGGATGTAGCCAATTCTAGAAACTGACGGTACAAAGTACGGGGAGAGGACAGAGGAGGGAGCTCCAGGTCCACGTTTCCTCCTCTTTCCAGACCTTTAAACCGGAACTTTGGTAGACTCTTCCAACTCAAGAATTCTTGTCTTAAACCAGATTCACGTCTTTCCTCCTTCCCCCAGGCGTACTGTCCTCCGCCGGTTACCTGCATCGCCGGCTGCACTGCCCAAGCCAGGGAGCCTTGCTGGCCCCTGAGTCTCAGAAGTGCCCCAAGTGCCTGTGATCCCATGTCCCACTGCTCCAAGCCGTCCTCTCATCTAGGGCAGGGACCCGGCAACTTCTCCATAAAAGGCTAGACAGTAACTATTTTAGGCTTTTTAGGCCGTATGGTGCATCCCAGCTCCTGAGCTGTGCCCTTGTACTGCAGAGACAGCCACGGACAGTACCAGTACACAAATAAGTGGGTCTGTTTTGATAAAACTTTATTTACACAAATAAGTGGTGGGCTGGATTTGGCTGCTGGGGCCAAAGTTTGCCAGGCTCTGGTCTAGAGCACAGATACCCCAAATCAGGCTGTGCCAGAGGAGACTTTCTAGAACGCCCCTGATCGCGCCGAGCCCCTGCTTGCATGCCTGCATGGCTCCCTGAGGCCCAGAAGACCAGTGTGGCCAAGGCCAATGACCAGCTAGAGCCTCCTCCTCGTCTCTGTAAAGTGGGGCCAGTGATGCTCGTCTTCCTCATGGCCGATGGATGGCCAGGCCTGGGTGGAAGGGACTGAGCTGATGTCAGCTGTGCGTAGCGTGGATGTTGTCCTAGAAAGCGCTCAGCTTCGGAAGACAGTTTGCTGTTGTTTGCCATCAGATTGCCAACCAGTACCAACCCGGAGCTGAAGGGTAGAGCTGTGATGTGCTGACAAAAGCTGTTGGGGTCTGAAATACAATGAAGATAACGCTGGTTAGCTAAGCTTCTCAACTGGCATGTGTTAACGTCCCTGTCTGTCGTCTGTTGTCCAGAAAATACCATCTGTGGCTTAAGTTAAACTGAATGCTGTGCTCACGGAAAAGCCCATAGATGCCCTACGTGTTTCCCACGATTGAAATTCGGTTTTCTAGATACCACTGCTAACAGGTTAACCCAAGCTTGGCTTCGTGACTCCTCATGGGGCATGGCAAAGCCAGGCCCTGGCCTCAAAAATCAGCCCCGTTTTCCCAGAGTCAGTGACACTTCACCCTGGGTCGACTCTGTTTACTCCTTGAATTTCTGAGAAGCAGTAAGCACCGTGACGTGCCTCCGCCTCGTTGATCCCTTATATATTCTGCCACCACCTGCTAATCAGTCGATAGCAGAATTGCCTCGCACTGCAGACTGAGGGAGGTTCATGAAGTGGAACGGAGGAGTGGCTTCCAGTGTTTATTAATGTATGTGCTAAACAAAAGCTTTGCCTCTGGGCATCCCGTTGCACGCTGGCTCCCTGCAGCTTGGAATACTGATGGCGTGTTCTCTCAGAGCTGACTCCATTTTCCCATGGCCTGGGAAGCCCTGAAACAACTCAGCCTACCAAGAGGTTCTGTGAGTGTTTTGTATCCATAACTCCAAAATGTCATTCCCACAGAGGCACTGTGTAGGACAAGAGACTTCTCCCAAGTAAGGCTGGAGGGAGGCTTAGAATCAGGCCCACAACAGCCGTGCACGGACATCGCACGAGCCCTCCATGCCTTTAGATGAGCGATCAGCAAATGCTACAAAGGGCCATATGGTAAATATTTTGTGCTTTGTGGGCCGTGCAGACTCTGTGGTAACTACTCAACTCTGCCTTTGTAGCGTGAAGGTAGCCTTAGACGCAATGTAAACTAATGAGAGTGGTGGTTTTCCAGTAAAACTTTATTTACACAAACAAGTGGTGGGCTGGAGAGTTTGCCAATCCCTACTATAGATTCTTCCCCGCCAAGAGCATGTGTCAGCCATTGTTCTGAACACAACATATAAACAGCCTTACTGAATCCTTAACAAACGCCTTGTGAGGTAGGCACTGCCTATCACACCCCCTTTCTACAGATGACGAAGCTGAGGCCCAGGCTAATGTTGCCATGTCCCGTTCCCTAAAGCGGCAGAACTAGGGATATAACCCGTGGAGTCACACCGGAGTCACCCCTAACCACTCCCCATCCCACCTCCCTGTCTTTCAGGACCTCTGAGGTCCATGCCTGTGGCATTTGCTAAGGGTCGAAGGAAGGAGCCACCCTAATGATAAAAATTCTATCGAGGACCCTTTGTTCTTAAACACTCCTTAGGAGCAACCTTCCATGACTGATTCTTCCCTTAGCCCAGACCCAAGAAAACATTTTTTCCTAGACAGTGTCGAATTTCCCCCTCAGTCTTCGGTGTCAGGCGGCTCTCATGTTGCATTTTTTGTCCAACTGAGGCAACTGCTCTAGGCAGGCTTCCTGACCTAACTCCTTCATCCCCCTCCCAAACCCAGCTGCCCATCTCAGCCCTCACACTTGGTTGTGCGATGGCGCTGTGAAAACGGAGGGTTTGAGGTTCTCCTGTCTTCGTGCCTCCTGTGTCAGCCACCTCAGAGTACACAGGGGAAACGATTTAGTGATAATTCTGAAATGCGTGTGGAAATACAAACATTCTCTGCAATGTCGAGGTGAGAATTCAGAGCTGCAGTCACTCCTCAGCTGCGGGAAATCTCGAGGCCTGTGAACATCTGGAAGGCAGCCACCGGGCTAGTTTTGTTAACATGCTGGGATTGTGGGTCATTCTCCCCCACTGCCCCCGACCCCCCGAATTGTCTTCAGTGTTTCACTTTGCAAGAGAATCTTATTTAAAACTCTATTTGTGCTGTGCCAGGCCTTGAGAACAGACACCCCCATGCGCCAGTGCCCAGCAGTGCCTTTTATCACTGGGGATGAGATCTTTTGCTTCTGCATCTGGTGGGCCATGAACTTGTTCCTCTTCCTAGGCGTGTGCCAGAAAGCCGTTGGGGAGGGGATTTCGGGATTCCTCCCAGCCCCTTCCAAGCCCAACAGGCTCAGATTTTCCACTTGTGCGACTGAGGTCAGCGCCTGCCTTCCGGCCGGCGGGCTCCCTGCGCATGCGAGCTCCAGGCCTCAAGCAGGGGCTTCTCCCACTTGCCCTGGAATTCACCGCCTCCCCCACCTTTGGTCCTCTCCATCCCCAGGCTGTGTTTGCGCCGCTTGGCCCCCAGCATCCGGGGGGTGTTCTACCGGTGGCTGAGGACAGCCTGGCCTAGCCCTGGCTCTGGGCCACCAGGATACAATGTTGGCCCTGTGTTTGCTCAGGCCTTAGTGTGAGTCCGAAGGAGTCGTCTGGCCAGGCCAGGAGTCGTGGGATGACTGTTGCTTACGAAGAACTTTGTTCCCTTCCTTGTCAGCCTATCCAGAGAATGTGGAGCTTGGCAGTCATGACCTCTGCCACTGGGTTTTACCAATGGTTGCTGCTGCTGTCTCTCTCCCCCATCTCCCCCCACCCCCGGGAGAGGCCATGCTGGACAAGGAGGTTTTGGCATCCGACACCTGCATTCGAGCCTGCCGCGTCCACTTACTGAGCAACAGGCCAGTGAGTAAGCCTCAGGCCCTCTGAGCCTCTGCGTCCTGCCCATGAAGGTTGGGGTACTAATACCAACACGGAATAGGGCTCCGAGATAAGAAATGTGTAAGTCATGGGTGAAAATCTCTCCAGCACTGGATTTGCCCCTTAGTGGGTCTCCTAACCAGTGAGGGCGACAAGCCATCCCTGTTCACCCAGGATAGGGGAGTTTCCCAGCAGGCTGGACCAGGATGGTCCTGGGCAAACTGGGGACAGTGGGCCACCTCATTTTCAGCTCCAAATGTTCACATTCTTTAACCCAGCAGCATTCATCTAAAAACAAATACAAAGGCCCAACGAACATAGCCCGATGTGGCCCCGGACCAGCCGCCTCATCCTTTCCCCAGCCTTCATAGGGTACTAAAGGTTTCAGGGTAGGGTGTGCAGACTGTCTGAGGAAGGTGCTGGCCAGGGGGGCCTGGGAGTACTTTGCTCTGGCAGGGCCATTCCATGGGGGAGAGCGTGACCCCCCTTCTCCACCTGAGCACCCCCTGCTGTGGCTCACACTCCCCGCCCTGAACACCGGCCCCCAGGGAGAGCGTGGAGTTCTCACATTTCCCTATCCTTGAGGAAACTAGGGCACACACAGGTCAAGAAGCTGCCCTCCGCTGAAAAGAGGAGAGCTTCCCGCAGCCCAGGGGCTCTCCAGAAGGAAGGCGGATCACCTCATTCCATCTCTGTTTTGAGGACGGGCAAAACCTCCTCACTGTGTCAGAGAGGACCTGCGTGTTGGGCCTGGCCACCCTCTCTGCCCTAACCCCTCGCCTCCACGATCCAGGCTCTAGTGACCGAAGCCCACATTGTCCTCTAGGCCCAGAGTCCCTTTCTGTCCCCCCTTCATCCTTCGACCTCAGCCCAGGGTCCAGGTCCTTGAGGACCCCCTCCCCTGACCAGCTGACTAGGACTGCGTCCCTACCGGATGCTCAAAGGGCAGGTGCCAGGATCACTGGCCACCGAGCAGATCTGTGCTGAATGAATGGAGCAGAGAAACCCCACATTTAACCCCTCTCCTCCCATGCCTTCTCCCACGGAGCAGGCAGGCCGTCTCTCTCAACCGTTAACTGCCAGCCACCCCCCTGACCCCTGCCAGTAGCACGGCTAAGGCCACAGCCCTGTAAGACCCCTTCCGCCTCGATCCCCTCCCGTCCTTGGCGAGGAAATATTTCTGTTTTATGACTAACTCGGCTCCTCATTTCTCTCACGTTATCTTAATGAATTAACTGGGTCCCCATCGCTCCTCCGGCCCCCCGCAGTTTACGAGCTGTACGGCGATATCTGCGATCTTAGTCAACCCCACGCAGTTGTTGTGCTGGTTCCTATTACAGTAATTGGCATAAACTTTATTCTTTTGCAGAGAGATTTTTTGGCCCGCTGAGACTGCATAACCATCTGCCATAAATTGAGACTAGTACGGCTTATTTTGGTGAATGCAAAATTGGATCCCATTCTTTACTCTGTGGCTTGATTCAACTTCCAGATGGTTAATCCACATGAAGTAATAGGAATGCGCCACATCTCTGCTTAGCTGAAGATGGAGACGTAATATTTATTTGCTGATGTGGAGGCCTCCGAACGTGGCCCTGTCGGGATGTCAGTATATAACACAGCAGCACAAAATGTCAGCCCACTTTATAAGAGCGACAGCCTTCCTCCGAGTTGCCATGGGGGACCCCCGGATGTCTTTTTTTTTTTTTTTTTTTTTTGGTCTGCCCTTGACCTAATCTCAAGAGGTTTTGTTCTCTCCTGGGCTGTTTCTTATCAGCTATGTCTGCCCGTGTAGCCGGCTTCGCATCTGCTTTGACTTTAGTGCCTGTGACATTTTCATTAATACTTCTTCAAGGTTGAGCCTTTCCTTCAAATATCCTGCAGCTCACAGAAGCCGGAGCTCAGCTGTGCCCAGCTAGGGGCCGCTGGGAAATTTGGCTCAGTGGTATCGACAAGCTCAGTTGTCTCCACCCAGTTGGGCTAATCAATCCATTTTCGGTTTTGCTTTTCCCCCCACTAGCCTGCCACACTGGGAATGCTCTGAAGGAGATCTAGGTCAGCAGATTCTGGGTGCTTAGACCCCATGGGCACTTTTACTTTACTTCCAGGAGTCTTGACTGCCCTCTCTGCCTGGTTCACCGCCCCCCCCCCACCCCCCGCCAGCCGAACTTGCCCTTGTAAACTCCCCACCTACTCTACCTCTGGACTTCAGAGGTGGGCCATGTTACCCCGCCTACCCCAGGGAACACTGGGGCTCAGGGCTTCCTGTCGGCTCCCATGGGACCCAGTGGAGCACTTGAGTTTGAATCACTTGGGGAGTGTTTTAAAAATGCATACTCTTGGGGCATGGGAGACCAACCATCCCAATTTGCTCAGAGCTGTCCTGGTTTTAGAACTAGAGGCCTGTGCCCTGGAGAACCCCTAAGGTCTGAGCAAATGGGATAGTTGCTCATCCTACTTGGGCCCTACTCCAGACCTGCAGAGGGAGAAGCCCTGAGGCCTGCAGGCCTAGGGTTCTGCATCTTGATCATTTCCAGCAGTGATGCTGGTGCACACTTGAACTTGGGAAGTGTATCAGGAAGCCACAAGTGCCCGCAGAGCCCATGCTCTCTCACTCGTGTGCCTGGCACAGATCGGATGTATAGGGTATTTGGCATGGATTTAAGCACCAAATGCCAGCATCGCTTACTTATGGAATGTTTTTTTCCCCACTGACTGTGAAACCCTCAAGAGAAGAAAAAGGCTCTGCCCCGTTCACTTTTGAATTCTTAGTTCCAGGCTCTGTGCCTGGCCTGCAGTCGACACTCCAAACAGACTGGAGGAATAATTAGATACAAGCAAATATTCATGGTAGGGAAAGTGACCCAGACCTGTTTCCCACGTACTTCTCCAAAGTTCTGGGGTGGACTCTATTAGAAATTAGATCAAGGAAATTCGAGTTAGGGCAGGAATTAGATCTAGGATATTTTTGAAGGGAACAAAAACCTTGGAAGTCCCAAGATGGAACACACAAGAAATTAGATCTAAGAAATTCTAAAATGGAATGGACGGGAACTGTGAATGTTCTAAGACGGAACCGTTCTTTCTTCCTTAATCGTCCCGGGAGCTTCTGCAGCCAGAAAGAACAAGAGGCCGGATGCCTTGTACCTGATTATCACAGTTCAACATCCCTTAGGTACCTTCAAATGTTGAAAGTCTGCAGCTTCCCAAATAATCACAGCTGTGGTCTCAAGTGTGAGGTCTCCAGGCTGGGTCGTGGGGAGCCAGGGAGCCCGGGAAATAAGCTGGGCCAAGGGTAATGGAGTGGGAACTGGTGCCTGGACCCAGCAGGATCTCAGCACCAGGATCCTTCACTTCTCAATAGGCAGAGCTCAGCCAGGTGACCCCCCCCCACCCCGTCACCTGAGCGCAACCCCCAACTTTATTCTGAGCTGTCAGGTCTTGCCACCTTATCAGTATGATAAAGATGGAAAGACTCTCCTCTGGATTGTGGTGCAAACATAAAGGATTATTTGCGTGGGTTTGCATTGCATGTCTGTGAAAACACTGCCCTTGGCTCAAGGTCCTGGTCCCACACCCTCGCGATCATTAAGTTGGCACGAGGGAGCAGATGCAAGGAATAGAGGCAGCGACTGCGAAAGGAGCCAGGTGCTCATCTTAAAGGATTGAAACTGCTGGTTTCACTGGGTTTAGTGGCTGTCAGCACGGTTGTTCAAGTGTATCATCTGAGGCCCCAGTGGTAGGCTGTAGAAGGAAGCAGGGGACCTGTCTCAGTGCCCCAACTCCCTGCCTGGGCCAAGGGTGCCTCTCACTCCCTACTCGAGATCATGCAGGCTTCACCTTCAAAATACGTACAGAATCTGACCGTTCTGACCATGTCCATCCACCACATGGTCAATGACCCTGACCCAGTCTAGCCACCATCCTTTCTTCCTGGGTAGTGGTTCAAGACCTTCATAACTGGCCCCTTCCCCTCCCACGGAGGAGACAGAGGGTTTCATTTAAGTACCAGACAAGTCACATCCCTCCTCTGCTCAAAGCCCTTCCATGTAACTCAGAAAGTACAGGTCTCCTTTACTGTGACCCCCTCTCTGTGACCGCCCTCTCCCAGGCCTCCTGTCCCTCACTCCCCTCCAGCCACACTGGCCTCCTGCTGGCTGCTTCTCCAACACTCCGGGCAGCTCACCTCAGGGACTTTGCACTGGCTCTTCCTGCTGTCCAGAACACCCTTTCAGCAGAGCCCCTCACAGCTCCCTCCCCTGTCTCACCTGGATGCTCCAGTGTTCCCTCTTCAAGGGGGCCTTCCCAGGCCACCTCGTATAAAACCAGGCCCTCCCTCATCTGTCATAGTTCCTAATCTTTCACAGCACTTATTGCTACCTGCACGGCGCCTACATGCCTACGTGTTTGCGTGCGTGCTTGTGTACAGCTAGCTGGTCTCTCCCAGCTGGGCTGGACGTTCAACGAGAGCCAATTTTTCCCAGTCCTCTGTTCCCAGAGCCAGAAATGGTCTCTCCTAGGTGCTCAGGAAGCGTGGGCAAAGGAACAGCTCTGATGTTCCTCCCACATTAGACCAGGCTGGCGACTCTTGGCGAGATCACAATATAACCGAACAGGGCTGTCCAAATGTAATGATGGCCATTAGCATCTCTCTACCCCAGAGCGGCGATTCTGGAGCATTCTGTGTAATTGGAGCACAATTAAGCATATGGCCGTGTTTCCACCAGGCCGTACATCTGATTGTGAGCTTCCTCGACGTGGGCTCTGGTTTCTTTCTTTTTTTCCCTGTAACAACAAACCTGGATCCACCATCGGGCAGGCCCCGTGGTCTGGATCACAGGGGAATACTGGGGAATGAGATTCATACTAACAGGATTTAATCTTGAGACATTGGGCTATATATCCAGTGGCGATTTCCTGGATTTTGCAGCCAACATAAATAACAGCGAGAGGATTCCCGCTGTGTGACGTGAGATGTGTCCTGCTAGTCTGGGGCAGGAAACTGCCCAGCCTGGGCTGTTATTGATGGAGCAGGCAGGGCCTCCCGACGGAATCCATGGAGCTGCACGTACCCCCTCCCCCCAGTGCCAGACCCCCTTGCTCGCCTTGCTCATTGCTCCAGGAGTTCCGGGCACTGTGGAAAGCGTTCTCAGGATAGGAGGAGTTTAGAGACCGGTGGCAGAGATGAGAATTAAGAAACATGTTGGCACCCTATTCAGCCAAGCAGTGAAATCCCTTTTCTGTACATACAAGTCTACGATCCCTGTCTTTCCGACTGGACTACGACCTTCCAGGGTGGGGGGATGGGTAGGCTCTGCTTTTCAGGTGGCCGGCTTGTGGGAAGCTGGAAGTCACTTCTGGCACCTCATTTTTATAGAATAGATAACTGAAGAAGGAAAACGTATGTCTAGTAGGGCAGGGTTAGAAATATCTTGCGTCTCCATCCATGGGGAAGTGGACAGATAAAATAGGGGATGGTCATGCAGTGGAATATTACACAGTAGAAAGGAGGGAGCTACCCCTACACTTCCCAGCCGGGATGAATCTTGAAAATTAATACTGATGGAGAAAAGAAAACTGCAAACAAGCCACAGGAGATGATATCTCTTATGTTCGTTTAAAAACCACCTACCATTATTATTTGCTGTTCTTGAGTGCATAAATATGTACATAAAGGGCGGCAGATGTCCTGGAAGGATGAAGCTACATTACAAATATGGTGGCCCATGTCCACGGCAGCAGGGAGGGGAAGAGCCTGGTGGGGAAGGTCTGGCCAGCCTGGTGATAATACTGAGCTCTCCTGGATGAGTGTCCTGAGGGAATCCGTTCATTCTTGTGCGCCTGCCAATCAAAAACAAGTCAGTCGAGCCCCATGTTGGCTATAGAGATCACTTAAAAAATATATCCCAAAAGAAGTAAGTCAGACTCCCAGTGTCTCCCAGACTATGGTTCTGGGTCCCCTGAGCCTCAAACTGCCTCTTCTGTGGGTTTTCATTATATACCTGTTCAATTCCTAGAACTTCTGCATTCATAAAACCAGTATACTATAAGAGATTGCTTGGCAAAAAAAAAAAAAAAATAAAAGATTATTTATGGAATCCTGAAGATAAAAATCTACCTTCTAATGCCTCCTCTCCCTTTCTGGTGACAGCTGTTGATTACTTGATTAGCATGGAACACTGCCGTATCTGCTTGTTCTTGCTGTTCTGTCTGTTGCTTTTGCTGCTCTGTCTGCTTGTTCTCGATGCAGGAGTCTGATCAGCTGTAGCACCCCATGCCTTGGAGGTCTTTTCTCTTCCCATGACTCAATTTTCCCTCCGTTCTTGTCCCCCCCTTCTCTTTATTCAACCCATGTGTCTTGAATAGCTTCTCTGTGCCGTTTGCTCTACTGGGTGGGTGGGACTCAAATGTCAATGCAAGATCTTTCCTCCTTTCAAGATGGGTTCAAATTTAATACTCCCTCTTTCTTAGGAGGATCAACAAGCGAAAGACAAGGCCGGGGCAGGGGGTGGCGGGGAATAGGGATGCCCACTGGGAGAGGTCCTTTGTTCTAAGCAGGAACTCTCATAAAGGCCACTGACACCCAGGCATGTATGCAGAGGAGGGTGGGCAGAAGGGAAGTGGACACTGGATTTATAAGAAGGCTGGAAAGGCCTGGAAGTCCACATTCTATTGTGGAGACAACAGATCTCTCCTCCTGTCTACAGTCCTCAAGGACTAGTAATGTGAGTTTGGGGGAAGGAGGGCCCCAGCTGGGAGTCCACACGGGTTGAGACAATTACGAGGATAATTTGGGCTGAGTCATCTTGGCAGAGTCCAGGAGGAGAGTGTTGGGTGGGTGGGGTCCCCAATCAGCATAATTGCTCCAGACTTCTGCTTCTCTTTGACACAGCAGTAAAATAAGTTAATCCATGGCTTGAAAAGGGTTGAGTCTACTCATGTAACGTGGCATTAACAGCAAAATGTGCCCAAACCTGACGCCACAGTGACCTGGCAATGACCGTGTCCTGGGACAAGAGCAGGGAATATAGAAGGGCACAGCAGTCATATTATACCTCTTCCCTGAGCCTCAATGCCCCAACCAGGAAAATGGGAAAAATGCCGTGTTTTGTCAATTCTAAGAAGTCCTTCCCTCCCCACCCTGCATTTTAATAGCTCTAAAACTGGGATGTGGTTTACAACTGATAATGTCCTAGATTTGGTGACATATGGGGCTAAGAAGAAAAAACTAGTAG
Source organism: Taxidea taxus jeffersonii (assembly GCA_003697995.1). Lineage (NCBI taxonomy): Eukaryota > Metazoa > Chordata > Mammalia > Carnivora > Mustelidae > Taxidea > Taxidea taxus. Next base: position 136,178 of record ML103346.1, read on the forward strand.
AATCATTCCAGTTTGTGGCATGCTTACTCCCTACCAGGCACGGTTTCTAATCCTCCTCAATGAATACTGATTTCATGCCCATTTTATGGATGGAAAAACTGAGGTTCCAAGGTGATTCATATGCCCTAGTTTCCAAAGCCTGTGAGTAACAGATACAAAATCCCATGTAGCGGTCTTTTGATGCTTCCACGTGCACATGTAACTTGGAGCGAGAGCGCATGTGAAGTTTCAACTTGGTGCCTGATTGCGTGGCAGGTGCTTGATTGTTTCTGCCATTTTAAGCTGCACTCTGTTCGGAGCATAGCACCGTCAGCCATATGGAGGTCCAAGAAATGTTCGCTGCCTGCCAGACCAGATGGGTGAACAAACTTCCTGTAATGGATGCCCTGGAACGTGTCCTGGCCCAGCACACCCCGGAGGTCACGTGCACACAGGCCAGCGGATGTGCTCTCAGCCAGGTGAGTGAGCAGGCTGGCTGCAAACCCAGAGGGTTAACGCCCACAGCCCCACCCCAGGAACGGCCTTAGTCAGAGCAGGGTGGGCATTGAGGGATACATACCCCAGCTCCCTTGTCCCTCGGGTGGAGCCCCCAAGTGTAATCTGCACAGCCTCCCAGAGGGCCCAGCAGAAAGGCATCCCTGTTGCCCACAGTCGTACCCCACTCCTGAATGCGTGCTTTATTGGCTTTCCTCTCCTCTCACTTCCCCCTTCCTGTTCCGCTTCCCGGATGCCCTGCCAAACAAGGGGCTTGCCTCCAAATCCTTGCCTCAGGGTCTGCTCTGGGGGGAGCCCAGACCGAGTGTGTCTAGATGCCAGCCAGCATGGGCATGTCAAAGGAATCCAGTGATAATCCAGGAGACCCGCAAGGGGGATGAGAGGGGCCAGGCCCTGAGATAACCGTCAGCGAGACGCCGAGCTCACTGGGATTTGAATCCCAGCTCTGCGGCTCCCCAGCTCTGTGACCTTGAACAGGTCACATGCCCTGTCTGAGCCTCACTCTTCTCATCTGTGCAGTGGGGGTGATAAAGGTCTCTGTGTCACGGGTTGCTGGAAGGATGCATCAAAATAATGTGTGGGGGTGCCTGGGTGGCTCAGTTGTTTAAGCGACTGCCTTCAGCTCAGGTCATGATCCTGGAGTCCAGGGATGGAGTCCCGCATCAGGCTCCCAGCTCCACGGGGAGTCTGCTTCTCCCTCTGACCTTCTCCTCACTCATGCTCTCTCTCACTGTCTCTCTCTCAAATAAATAAATAAAATATTAAAAAAAATAATGTGTGTAAGGTGGCTCACACGGAACCGAGTACAGAATAACCCACCACTGCAGTGGCTAGGTCTGCAGGTAGAGTCGAATACCAGCTTTGGAGACTTCCAACATCTGTGTTTCCATTTCCTTTTATTTGAAAAACGGCGGGAGAAGGTGTGGGATACCCTCCCCATGGAAGTATTATAAACATTAAAAGAGATTACACATAGGAAGCTGTGTGGGTCCCTGTGCAGTGGCCACACAGCAAATGTTAGCTGGAACCATTGGTGTTAGGAGCTAATCAAATTTATTTTGTTCCCCGGACACTTCCTATGCTCCTTTCACACTGATCTTTTTGGGTCCTACCACAGTGCCTTTGCACATGCTGTTTCTATTGCCTCGAATACTGTTCTCTCCTTTCTTTGTTTTGTTACCTCCCCCGACCTTTAGCTCTTAGCCTGTGTGGCACTCCATCAGCAAAGCCCTCTGTGGCCCCACATTCTCTTGGCATCTTGTACCCCTTCTTGTCTTCTGACTGTATAGCTTCATGGGTCAGGAAGCGTAAAGAAGAGAATATAAATCCATGTCCCAGCAGAGCCAGCTTTGTCTGCAGGCAGAATTACTTCTTCCACTTCCCTTAGAAGAAGGGTCTCTTCTTACCTGTACAGATGACACTCTAGAACTCTCCCCTGAATCTGGGGCCAGGGGATGTGCTGTGGTTATGAGGTCATTGCCTACCTCAAAGTCATCATCACTGGGTCAGATTTCATTGCATGCTAAGGAGCAGATGGCCACCCCGGGTGGCTCTGACACATCGCTCTGTTTGCTTGCCTGGCAGTGCGGCCGCAGTGGGAGCAGGCGCTTTTGTTCTCAAGACTCACACATAAGCCGGGCTGCAGTCATGCGGGTATGTTCCAGGCCACTCCTGTCTGTTGCGGAGACTTCTCTGGCCAGTGTCCTTCCTGGTCTGCAATGGAAGACCTGAGACCAAGTCTTGGGGCAGGGGTCCAGGGTTGGGGGACATCGAGGGTGCAGGAATGATCATCAAGGGGAAGAGCAGGCTCCGGAGGCAAGAGCCCTGTCTTCAGCACTCAGGAGGGCGGCAGAAGTGGCTGATGCAGGCCAGGGATGGCACAAAGCTCCACACAGGGGCTTGAGGTCCCCCTCTGAGTCAGCTGCCAGCCGTCCTAGCAGCACCATGTGCCAATGGCCGCCTTCCCTTGCCTCGATTGCTTCATCTCTAAAATGGGAATAATAGTACCAGTGGCCTGAGGGGATGTAATCGTAAAGAAACTTTAGAAAGAGCCGAGGTGCTGTCACCCTGACCCCACGGCAATGTCCCTCCCACTCTTGTCCTGTGTGCGCACTTAGCACCCCTGGCTGCAGGCACAGGGCACGTTCCACTGTTCCTAACCCTCTGTCCTATCCCACTTCCTGTGTTCTACGTGTTTTGCAGGGTTCGCGGTCTTAGGGTTGCTAGATAGTCCATGCCATAGTGTCTCAGGAGTAACTAAAGCATGTGCGCGCGCGCGCACACACACACACACACACACTTATATACACACATACACATGCACACAGAAACACACGCTCACACACATATACACACTCACACACACACACTGTTTGCCACTGTGAACTGGGAACACTGTGAGGTGTTCCCATTGTTCCTAGGTCCCCACCACGACAAAGCACTAGAGTGAACATCTTCCTATGGATATTTTGGGTTTTTAAAATAATTCCTTTGAACTCTCTCCTGAGAATAAAAAATCCACAGTGGGAGATCTCTGAATCTTGTTTTGCCATTTTGCCATCCTGAGGGGGTTGAGGATGACATTCCTCACGGGGCTGTCCAACAAAAGGACAGACTGTCTTGGGTGGCAGTGAGCCTCCTGTGCATGGAGGTGTGCAAGACCACGGGGGCTGCCATCCACTGACCTGGCAACCATTCATTGGGCCTTACGGGGAGGACACCGGTGACATGGCCCCTGGCTTCCTGGAGCTCACAGTCCAGGGGAGGGGACAGAGGGGTGAAGGGCAATGACTCACAGTGGGTGCCATACTGTGCTGGGAGGGGACACTCAGGGCCATTTGCTCTCCTGCTTATGCCACAAAGACCCCCCTTCTAGTAGTTATAGCTCTGCATGTCAGTACTCTATGCCTGGGTGCTGAGCTCCTGGGGACTCATGTGCTTCACAGCCCCTGAGCTCCATCCACCTGCAGTTGTCTCTTCATGGCTCCCAGGTGAAGCAATGTGTTCTGGGGGCTTCCATGCTCTGTTCAGTCCCAACTCTAAATCAGAGGTTGCTTGAGGCTTCCCCTCTTTTGTTTAGTGGCTATTGAGAAGATACTTGCAGGAAAGTCTCTCCTTTTTTAAGATACTCATTTAAGACTCTCCTTAAATTTAAGTCTCTCCTTAAATGTTTGAGGCTCCCTGGGTGGCTTCTCTGGGTTGTTACGGGGAGTGGGCATAGCTCCTACCCTGCAGGAGTATTGTGAGCTGTTGGCCTTTGCAGTTGTCTGAAGGCAGTCTGGAGACCTGAGTCCTTTTGGGTGGCTGTGTGACCTCTTGCCAGTCACTTTACCTCTCTGTTTCCACTTCAGAAAAGTGGTAATCCAGTGGAATCTAGTTACAGCCCAAGGCTGGGCTACTTTGCTTCTTCCCCTTCATGGCCCATGATCAAGGTTTTTAGAAATAGAATTCAGATTTTCCTTTGGAGACCAGTCCCCCTCCAATCTCAGACTGTGGCTTTGGAGTGGGGCTGACCCCACTCCCTAACTCCAAGTGTGGGCCTTGATGTAGACCTGCCCAGTGAGGCACCACGGTGACTGGCTGAGATGGGGGCCTATCTGAGCCAACAAGAGGCAGCACTAGGACTTAGGCTGAAAGCACTGTGATAGGCATTCTCCTTCTGGGGGGTGTCTAAGTCACAAAGCCAAGCCTTGCACTTCTAGGAGCAACCCTATCATCAAAGAGAGAAGATCTGTCTGGGAAGATACCAGAACAGACTAAGACATGGAGAGAAACTGGTTTCTTTTTTTTTAATAAAGATTTTATTTATTTATATGATGGACAGAGATCACAAGTAGGCAGAGAGGCAGGCAGAGAGAGGAGGAAGCAGGCTCCCTGCAGAGGAGAGAGCCCGATGTGGGGCTCGACACCAGGACCCTGGGATCATGACCTGAGCCGAAGACAGAGGCTTTAACCCACTGAGCCACCCAGGCGCCCCGAGAGACTGGTTTCTTAATTGAGCATCTGGATGCAGCCATGCCTGAAGCTAATGCAGTTATGTAAGTTAATGCATTTCTAAGCCAGTTTGAGCTTGGCTTCTTTCACTTTCTTCTTAACCGTTCTGTTGACCCCAGTCACAGCCCCTTCCAGCATAACCACTGCATAGGAACTGGAATCGTCTTTCCAAAGTACAAATTTGACCTTGTCACTACGGTTTAAACCTTCCCATGGCTCCCCAGTGCCTTCAGGATAAAGTCCAAATTCCTTAGCCTGGTGTTCAAGCCCTCCAGACCTGGGTCTTTCAACAGCAGCTTCCTTTCCTGCTCTGTCCCTCAAGGGCATTATATTCAAGTACAGGCTCATCAGTCCTCACAACTCTAGGCCCTGCCTCACTGTTCCCTTAGCTTGAATGCTTATCTCCATTGAACGTCCATTCTGTGTTCACTTCCAAGGCCATTCCCAGTGGAGCTTGGTAGAGCTTTGCACACTGAAATTACTTGCTCAGAGGAGCAGTGGGAGGATGCGTTATAAACACAGATCCCTCAGCCACTGAGTTGGATTTTCTAGGCATGGGGTCAGGGGATCTCTGATTTTAATAAAAACCCCTGCAGATTTTCTGCTCTCCTGCTGTTTAACTTCTCCCACTGATTCTCAGTTGCCTGGTCTATAAAATAGGCATAACATCCCTGAAAAGATGATCTATTTATACAAAGCCTTACCATGACAAGGGGCACTGAGATGATGGTCTCTAATGGCTATAATGGTCATCGTTATTACTCTGTCTTGTAGGGTGACCAGCTTTCCCCATCTACCCTAGACTAAGGGGTTTCCTTGAGTGTGAGGCTTTCGGTTTTAATGTTGGGAAGGTCTCAGGCAAATCAGGATGAATTGGGTACTTTATATCTCTTGTTCCTCCCCCTCCCCCTGGGCCGGATCAAAGATCTTGCTTACTGGCTTCCCTGGCCAGTAGGAATCACTAAATTGGGGTGCCCCAGCAGAACAAAGGGGGCTACAAACTCTGAACAAAGGCAAAAAACATTTCTGAAAATATTAAGAAGTGGTGTTTTCCCTCCAGGAGTCATATGGTCTACATGTTGCCCTTCATCCCGCTAAAGGGGTCGCATTACGACCCCCCACTCTACATTCCTGGCCTCTCAGCCGCACCCACATGCATGATGAGGTAGAGAAAACCACGTTGGCCTGAGTTTCCTGAGCTTTTGACGCTCCAAATTCTACCTCTAAATATTCCTTCCATTAGAGCCTTGAGGATTTTTTTTTTCTTCCCCTGCATTGAGTTCCTGGATTTATTTTGAGCCAAATAGCTCCTCACCCAAACTCTTCTGCCTCCTTTTAAAACCCAAGGCCACGTCCAACCTCGCGGGCCCAAACCACGCTTACATAACCTGCAGTGACACTAAGTGTTTGTGGGGCCAGCCGGAGCGGGGCCGGGGCCGCCCGTGCTGGAGCACAGGGGACATTCTGTCCTGCAAAGTGAGGCTGTTTGGGGTGTGTGCGCGCGCGCGTGTGTTTCTCCCCTCCCCAAATTCAAAAACAGCTCCTTTCGCTCAAGCTGTCAAGGAGAAAAAGAAGAAGGAAAGAAGAGGTGGAGGAGGAGGAAGGAGAAGAAGAAAAAGAAGAAAAACCGTCTGCAGTCATTTCAGTGTTGGGCCCAGATCAAGAACTGCAAATGCTAAAAGAATATTTTCCAAAGTTGTGAGGCGAGTCGGAGTCGCCGAGTTCTGGGAAATCAGAGGCTGACCTTGTCCAAGTTCCAGGGGCCCTGTCTCCTGGCACGTGCCTCAACGGGGGTGATGAGGTTTTTCTTTGCTCATCGTCGCTCTCAGAATGATCTGGTCCCTTCCAGACCAGACCACGCGCCGGGCGCTTCCATCCTCATCCTCTTCCTATCCCATTCCGCTTAGGAGAAAAATCAAGTTCCGAGAAGCTGAAGGAACTAGTTCAAGGTCAGTATATCGGTTATGGGACAGTGGCGATAGGAATCTAGTTCTGCCTGACTCCCAAGTCCTGACTCTCGCCAGCACGAGATGTGGATGTAAGCACCTACTGTGTGCAGACAGATACGGTTGGGTTCATCTTTCCTGTGGCGTTCTTGCCGGATATCCAGCTAAGACGTCATTTTCGAGCTTCTAACCCGACTCCGAGAGTGGCATTTGGTGCTTCCCGGGGTGGGGGGGAGTTATGTTCACGGGGGGTGACACCTGTGGCCACACTGTGTGCCTCACATGGATGAGGCTGTGATGAGTGCCCCTATAGCCTACTTCTTTGATGGAGAACCCTGAGGCCCGGGTTCAACCCCAAAGGATCACTTAGCTCAGAATCTGCCTCTGTGGAACAGGCCAAAGAGAAGAAGGAACTGCTGGTTGTTGAACAGCTCCCACGTTCAGGGTGGACCTTGACCTTGTTTGGTTTAATGCTTGCAACAAGGTCTGAAGCCAGGTGCCGCTGCACATACCCACTGTAGAGATGGCAAAACTGGGCTCAGAGAGGAAAAGGGATTGCCCAAGGTCACACAGCCAGGAAGCAGAGAAACCGGGATGAGACCCAGATTCACCCATTCAACTGGTGTGTCCCTGAGCACCCACTCTGTGCTAGATGGGGGCCCAGGCAATACAGAGATGGATGGGACATCCCTGACCTTAAGAAATCTAGCTGAAGAGATGGGTCATCAACTTTATAAGATGACAGTATTGGGATGGGGGTAATACCTGGGGCCAGGAGAGCTCAAAGGAGCCCCCTGGACAGTCAGGAAGGGCTTCCTAGAGGCCGTGATCATCTATATTGAGACCCGTTGGTCTGGGAGGTCCATCATGGCAGAAGGTGAGTTTTGTCCTGATCACTGCTGTGTTCCCCAGTGTGGTGCCTGGGACATTTCAGGTGCCCAAATATGGGCCTTTGATCACTGGATGAATGGGAGAGATCAAGGTCAGAGGCAGCGATCGTCTCAGAAGGAGTAACAGCCCCTGAAGATGGCCAAGTCCTAAGCCCTAGAACCTGTGAATATGTTTCCTTGTGTGGCAAAAGGCACGTTGCCAATGTGATTAAGGTTAAGAATCTTGACATAGGGGACCATCCTGGTTTATATGGGGGCAGAAACGTGTAATCAGGGAACCCTTCAAAGCAGAGCATCTCTCCTGAAGGTTCAGAGGGAGAAGTAACTGTGGGAGGATGGCTGGAGAGATGCAGTGTTGCTGGCTGTGAAGCTGGGAGAAGAAGGCCCACGAGCCAGGCAAAGGGGGCAGCCTGGAGAAGCTCCAAGGTCCAAGAAAACAGAATGTCCCCTACAGCCTCCAGCAAGAAACACCTTAATACTAGGCTAGGGAGACCCAGACCTCCAGAACTGTAAAGTAATAAATGTGTGTTGGTACAAGCCATTAGGTTTGGAGTAATTTGTTACAGCAGCAACAGGAAGTGAAGACAGTGGTGGAGACTCCCTCCACCATGGGAACAACGTGTGTGCAAAGGGCCAGGAGTGAGCATGGACATACTGTGCCAATAGGAGCCTGAGGCTGGTATGCTTGCTGCGCTCTTCTCCCTTACTTGATTGCCAGCGACAAGGGG